>RJWM01004144.1:15496-104664 GCA_004363535.1 Dasyprocta punctata
TTTTTTTTTTTTTTTTTTTTTTTTTTTTTTTTTTTTTTTTTTTTTTTTTTTTTTTTTTTTTTTTTTTTTTTTTTTTTTTTTTTTTTTTTTTTTTTTTTTTTTTTTTTTTTTTTTTTTTGCGGCACCAGGGATTGAACTCACAACCTCACACCTGCCAGGGCAGGCGCTTAAGGCCCTGAGCCAAACTCCCGGCCCTGGTTTTTGAGGCAGGGTCGCAGTATGTAGCTCAGGCCGGCCTCGAACTCACAGCGCTCCACCTACCTCTGCCTCCCGAGTGCTGGGATTAAAGGCGTGCGCCACCACGCCCGGCTTGTATTCATTTTCTTACCTATATTATTTTCAGTCCATTCTTTATATCTGATAATATGAAATTGATACAGTGATTCAATGACCCATTGTTGAAGCATGGAAC
The DNA here is from genome assembly GCA_004363535.1 of Dasyprocta punctata. Taxonomy (NCBI): domain Eukaryota; kingdom Metazoa; phylum Chordata; class Mammalia; order Rodentia; family Dasyproctidae; genus Dasyprocta; species Dasyprocta punctata. Next base: position 15,909 of record RJWM01004144.1, read on the forward strand.
ATATTTTATAAACCTATTTAAAATATGGAGAAAACTCATGAAAGTATTTCTAGTTGTTACTGAATGAATATTCACAGCAGTTAATAAGTAATTTTGAAAGCTGTTTTGTGGCATTATGTTAAGTTTTATTGTATTGGTGTTTGAATTGTACAGACAAAAGTGGGTTGTGATTTCCTCTCATTATTACTATATTGTATTTAAAACTCTAAAATGTTCAATATATTGAAGTTACTGTCAGTAAATTTTTTTTAAAAAATTGAAAGATAATTTGCAAGAGTGTTTTTTGACTTTAAGTTTGGTTTCCTACATTGCTTCCTTATTAAACCAAAGCTGTCCTTAGATACAGAAAATCAAATCAGTGTATTTAAAATTTTTGAAGTGAGCATAGAATTTTTAACCTTGAAGCTGGGTGTGGTGGCACACGCCTGTAACCCCAGCACTCAGGAGGCCGAAGCAGGAGGATCATTGCAAGTTTGAGACCAGCCTGGGCTGCAAAGTGAGCTCAAGGCCAGCCTGAACTACATAGTGAGACCCTATCTCAAAAAGACAAAAAAAAAAAAAAAAGAAGAAGAATTTTTATCTGTATGCAGGACTTGAATGTGTAACAATACAGTGGAAAAAGACTACCAGGAGAAATGTAACTTTTCCTTGATCAAAGTTTATTGACTGTGTTTTACTTCTGTATAAATTATTTTTGATAGCTGTTACTTAAAATCTACTCACATATTATCTTTAAAAATGAAAGGTTCCACTTCCTCCCAATGGACAGATGCCAGGATTTGGACTTCTTCCCACACCTCCATTTCCTCCTATGGCTCAGCCTGTGATTCCTCCCGCTCCATCCATGCAGCAGACTTTCCAGCCCTCTTTTCAGCCACAAAGCGAACCACTTCCACAGAAGCCACATCCACAGGTAAGATTTTGTTCTTAGATTGTCAGTTATCGTTTTGGTTGCCTTGATTTATGTGGAGATTGTTGCCTTGATTTATGTGGAGATTCTTGCCTATTTACTTGCCATATTCATTCTTTCCTATGAATGAAAATCTTAGACACGTATTAAACCCTCTCGGTGCTCTAAATTTTTTTCACTTGGAAAATAGACATCATAATACTACCAACTCCACAGAATGCTGTGAGAGTTGAGATGGAATGTAGGAGTCTTAACCAGTGCCTAATTTGTTAGGTGATAGTTTGTTAAGGTGGAGTGTATTTTATGCAAAGTAACTTCCAGACTAGAGAAATATTTCCTTTAATCTAGTAATTTTTTTAAATTTTCTTTTTTTTTTGGTCTGATATTTTTCTCAGTGATGGTCAGTCCTTATTAAACTAATAATTTGGTCCCAAGTAACCAAAAGACAATTTCCTCGGGGCAAGAGATTTTTAATTTCGCTTTTGTTATATTTTATCTTCTTTATATAATTCGCACATTTTCTCACTCTGTATTGGTTTTTGTTTTTAAGGAGATGGAAGTGGAACAACCGTGTATTCCAGAAGTTAAGCGCCATATGTCTGATAACAGAAAGTCAAGATCTAGGTCAGCATCCAGGTAATTTATAGAAAATATTTTCCCAGCTCTGTATGTCTTAAGAGACATATAGATGAAAATCAGATTAGATGATTTTCAGATATTCAGTGTTAATAAAACAACAGTATATTTATATGCCTTTATGTGGAGAAAAGAGCAAAAGAAATACTGAACTTGTTTTTAAATCTTAGATCTGTGATCTTACCTGTATTTGTTTCCTCCGACTTGATTTAGCACTTATGTATAGATACACAAGGGGCAGTAGAAGTATACAGTGAATATTTAATTTTTTTACAGCTTAAGACACATTCTATTAATCCCCCTCAAAATACTCCTCCTTGCTTTGAACGCACTTACCCTATTCTCTATTTTTTCTCCATGTGCTATCTATTCTCCCTTGTAATGAATATATTAGGTCACCAAAGAGGAGACGATCAAGATCTGGTTCTAGATCGCGAAGGTCGCGTCACCGACGTTCTCGATCTCGGTCCAGAGACAGACGCAGACATTCTCCTCGATCTCGATCCCAAGAAAGACGAGATCGAGAGAAAGAGAGAGAACGTCGACAAAAAGGCCTTCCTCAGATCAAACCAGAAACTGCAAGTGGTAAATAAAACTTTGTATTCAAACTTCCTACACTATTTTTTTGTTTTATAAATGCCATAAATGAAATGTTATGACTGTTGTTCTATTCTAAATGCTGCATTCTCATGCCTTGAGTTTATGTATTGTAAAATCCTTAGCTAGTTCAGTGTGCAGTGGAAAGATAGATTTTGTTTTTGTTTTTTCTTGAAATAATTTCTACCCTTTTTTTTTTAAATAAACATTTGATCATTTACAGAATGTATTAGCTTGCAATATCTCCTGAGTCATATCAGGTATCTTTAAAATATGTTTAGTCAGCTATACTAGACATATTCTTAATGTAAATCAGTAATTTATAGTGTTTTCAAATCGGAATAATAACTAAGAGTATATGTGAAATTCTGGCTCTGTAAATATTGTTACCTAGGAACAGCATAAAAGAAAAACTGTACACTCAGGAGTTGGGAAAGGATGGCTGCATGTAGTGAACAGAGCACTAAGTTGGTAATCAAGAGACTTGGGCTCAAGTCCTAGCTCTGTGGTTCACTGGCAGGGTGACAGTGGGCAATCGAGTCTTCGCATTTTTGCCTTCAGGTTTCGTGGGTGATATCTTCAGGTCTATCTTGAGAAAGAGCCATTTTCTCCAGCTCTTATGTATGCCTTTTCTCAGTTCCACTTGCGAAAGTGCTGACACAATTTTCTAAAACCTTAAAAAATTATATAGGATTTTCTGTTTCAGCGTTTGGTATAATAATACAACTCATACATTTTGTGTAATGATTTTTTTGATGTAAGGTACAGTGCTGTTTATTATCAAATGTGGATACTGTCATGATCATAATTTTATTTTAAGTTTGTAGTACTACTCTCTGGGTGGGACAGCTGGACAAAAGGACTACTCAGCAAGATGTTGCAAGTCTCTTGGAAGAGTTTGGTCCCATTGAATCAATTAATGTGAGTGTTTGTTCATTTATTTAATGACAAGGCAGATGTACCTAATGTTATTTTATGAAACTAAGAACTTGAGATCTGAGTTACTATTTGCACAACTTGTGATTACAAGGTTAGGTGTCCTTCATCCGTATTTAGCATTCTCTGCATTTAATATTTTTTGGACAGCCAAGTTTAACTTAAAACCTTTTTCTAGGAAAAAGTCTTTATATGAAAAAAATCTGAAACAGTCAGAGGAGACCAGTGGACCACAAATCAATTTAACCTTAGATTATACATCACTGGTTTAGGGGGTGAAGAATAGGGGTTGTCAAAACTGGTTGCTTGGTATTAAATATTATTGCTCTTTTGTTATCATATTTTGTAATATTAAATGTTTTGGATCAGATGATTCCTCCGAGAGGCTGTGCCTATATTGTTATGGTTCATAGGCAAGATGCTTATCGCGCCCTGCAGAAACTGAGCCGAGGAAACTATAAAGTGAACCAGAAGTCCATAAAGGTACAGTTTTATAATTCATTTTTTCAAAATTTTAATATGGAACTGTGTGGCTTTTTAAAAATTAATTTTTGGCCAGGCATGATAGCACACAACTATAATCCCAGCAGTTGGGAGGGTAAGGCAGGAGGATTACCTCTAGTTTCAAGGCCAGGCTGGGCAACATAGTGAGTTCAAAGCCAGCCTCAACTACATAGTATGACCCTTTCTCAAAAAACAAAAAAGTTATTTTGGGCTTAGATATGACTTAAGGGATTGCATATGCATTTTTTTTCCTTCCCTCCAAGTTACCACCTAACCTAGTGTTGAATTAACACAAAAATTTAAATGTTAGGTGCACATCTCTCTGTCTCCTTTTCTCCCCCTCAATGCTTAGGATTGAACCCAGGGCCTTCGCACTAAGGTATATATCCCCAACCTTTTTTATTTTGAAACAGGGTCTCACTAAGTTGCCCAAGCTGGGCTTGAACATGTGATCTTGCTGCCTCGGCTGGGATTACAGGCTCATGCCACCACACTCAGCTAGAGTACTATCTTAGTATACTTTCTAATTTAAAAATTCTGGCTATTCCACTGCTAAAGGTTTTCATATATAAAACTATAGAAAATCACCAAACATAGAGAAAATGATGTAGTGTGATGAGCATTTATCCTCTAAAGGAACAAAGTCAGTATTCCTCAGCAACCTAACACCTTGTCTTACCTTTGAATTGTAGGACAAAAAGGTACTGTCTAATGTGGAATAGTTGCTAGTTTCCTATAGACTTCTTTTTTTTTTTTCTTTCTGAGTCAGCTTTTTACTGTTTGTATTCTGTGCTGACCTTGAACTTACTGTGTAGCCCAGGCTATGCTCGAACTCATAACAATCCTTGGCCTCAGCCTCCCAAGTGCTGGGTTTTGCCATAGGCTTTCAAAAGTGCTGTCCAGTATCCTGGGCTGTACAGAGAACTTCAATTTCTCCCTGATGAACTTGCTTCTTTGAATTTTATTTGATGGGGGAAGAGGTGATAAGGAAAAGATGCCAGTGTAATTTTTATCCTAAGACAAAGAATGTATGGTAGCCATTTCCATGGCAAGAATAAGACTGGTCCAAGGATGGCTGGTCCAGATCACTCTCTTGCTGTCCAGGTCCAGATGAGTGCAATGATAAGGAATGGTGAACTTTTGAGATCTAACAGCCTTCTTTTTCCTTCCTTTCGTTTTGTGTTCTCACTAATGGTGAAATAGATTGCCTGGGCCTTAAACAAAGGAATAAAAGCAGATTATAAACAGTATTGGGATGTAGAACTTGGTGTTACTTATATTCCGTGGGACAAAGTCAAGCCTGAGGAACTGGAGAGTTTTTGTGAAGGAGGAATGTTGGACAGTGATACACTTAATCCAGGTAAAGCAATACTTCATTTTTTTCACAGTCCATATATTGGTTGGTGGTTTATATGACAAATGTCTGACTTATTTTCTGCATTTGGAAGAAATTTTAGGGAACTTCTTAAAGTACCCATTATATGCCATTGTAAATTGAGGATACAATGGTGAAGAAAAATGGTCTTTGCCCTATAAACATATCCAGTGAGAGAATACAAACACAAGAATTAAGTAAATCTTATGTAGAATTTTTCACTCTGAAAATTTAACTGATCAGTCTTTAAACACTATTAGTATAGGTTGAGTATCTCTAATTCCCAGAATTCTCTAAAATTTGAAACTGAGAGCTAACCTAAGACCCAAGAAGTTTTGGACTTTGGGGCATTTCAGATTCAGGCTTTTGGAGTAATGATGCTCCACTGGTAAAAATCTATGCAAATATTCTAAAATTAAACATTTTTTTGTCCAGACATTTTGGATAAGGATAGTTACCCTGTATTGTGTCATAATTCAGTGCTTCATAATAATTTCTTTGGAAATGTTCAGACAGTTCAAAAACGTGTTAAGACTAGGAGGTTCAGTTATTTATTACAATTGCCAGATTGATTGACTCCAATAGGAAGCATGGCATAGTGTACAGATGTGACCCAGAGGTAGGAGTGAGGAGCATAGAATGGAATGAATGGTAAAACAGAATAGACACTGATGTGGTCTTCAAGCAACAGTGACAGTTTGAGTACAAAAAGGAGGTGAAACAGCACACACTCCTTCCGTAATGCATCATGCCACCACAAAGGGCTGAGCTAAGTTTCTGTTCAGCCAAATGGACCTACTATGTGCCAAGCATCTGGGAAGCTCTGGACCAGGATAAAAGGAATAAGATAATGGAATCCTGGAATTCCTGATCCAGTGAAGTGTTTGCCGAAGGCACTGAGAATATAAGAGACTCTGATGAAGCAGGACCCCAGAGGATAAAAGGAAACCATTTTTTGCTTGACTAAAACATCAGTAGAAATAGTTGGAAGGATATCTGAGTTACTCTTCAGTATTAGGCACAAGTTTATTTTATATACTTCTGTGGTTAAGAATGTATTCTCGGGCCGGGGATTTAGCTCAGTGGTGTAAGCCCCTGCCTGATAGGTATAGGGTTGTGAGTTCAATCCCTGGTACCAAAAAAAAAAAAAAACTATTCTCTAGAACCGGATGTGTATGAATTGAATCCATCCTTGTCACTTACTAGGAATATGCTTTCTGATAAGTCGTCTTTGCTTTCCTGTATGTAAAATGAGAATAATAGTATCTATGAGTGGTTATGAGAATGAAGAAAGTAGTGTACACAAAGTGCTTAGGACCATGACTGGCAAACATAGTAAGCTTTTTTCTCTTCATCCCTGTGAATTCATTAGTACAAGTAGTTATTATTTATAAAATTAACATTGGAATTTCTCTAACAGGCTAACAACTTTTTTAGTAACCCACATTTTATTTCTAGATTTCGAGTTATAGACTAAAAATGCTAAGTTTTCCATTGTTAACATTTCTGTAAATCTTGTAGATTGGAAAGGAATTCCCAAGAAACCTGAAAATGATGTTGCTCAAAATGGAGGTGCAGAAACCTCCCACACAGAACCAGTGTCCCCCATCCCCAAGCCTTTACCTGTGCCTGTGCCTCCTATTCCTGTTCCTGCGCCTATAACAGTGCCACCTCCACAGGTAAGAGTGCTGGGACATTATTTAAGATTTTAAATCATAAGGTCTATCTGTGACTATATTCACAGTAAAAAAATAAGAACATAAATGTACATACTTTTCACATTTTGGTATATCACATCCATTGTTTATAAACTAAACTGCACATTATTTTTATAAATGTTAATAAAACCAGAACAAGTTTGTGCTGCTTTGCATCTGTCTAGGTTACTCAGTGTCTTAACCTTAGAATATCCTAGACAGAAAATTTGAACCTATTCATTTTGTATATTTTCACTCTTTTTCTCTTCTTGGGCCTTCATTTTTTAGGTTCTTCATGCTCTGAAGCAACTTGAATATATACCTACCACACAGCTGTTTGAGGGAAAGAGAATTTCTTAATCTTCAGCTTAAGTGTTAGCATTATAAGTTTTTTCTTGGAGGATTGAAAATCGAACATTATTAAACATGAAGATGTATAGTACTCTTACAGTATAAAGTCTTTGCTAGCAAGTCAGCCACCTGTTACTTCAAAAGAAAGAACTCAGATTCTGGTAGAACTAAATTTGATTTCCACTCCATTGCTTACACACACGGCTGTGGGCAAGTCACCTGACCTTCTAGCTTTAATTTTTTAATCTCTTAACTGTGCATATTCCTTTTCCTAGTCTTGGCTTTGATGTTTTACCTGTATCACCTGTTTCGGTGATTAAATGAGGTAATGCACAGAGTGTGATGGGAAAATACAGTGAATGTTTAAATTTTTAAAAAATTTTTACAGTAAAAGAAACATTGCTGTTAATCTCCCCTTCAAAATACTGTGTCTCACTTTGAACAAACTTAGCATTCTTGCCACTTTCGGAAGCAGTTCTTGAAGTCTTCCTTTGTAAGTGTCTGTAGTTGTGCTGCCATGGCTGCCTCAGTGTCCTAAGTAGGATCGAAATGTTACCTTTCCTGGTCATTTTGACTTTGAGGAAAAATCAGAAGTTGCACAGTGCCAGATCCAGGAAATAAGGTAGAGGGGAGGACACTGTGATGTTTTTACAAGCCTGCCTTTCTGTTGGATGATACTTGGCAGCAATAGTCACCATAGTTTTGATCACACCTCATAAAGACAATCACTGAAGAGGTTATGTCTAGTTAGCTGGAGTGTAATAAGCACAAATTGAGAAATGTGTTTTTTCAAGTGTAATATTCATCTATTCACACCATGTGGGAGACAGCTAGATACGTGATTTCATTTTTCGTTCTAGGTCCCACCACATCAGCCGGGTCCTCCAGTTGTTGGTGCCCTCCAGCCACCTGCTTTCACGCCTCCCATGGGAATTCCTCCCCCAGGCTTTGGGCCTGGTGTTCCTCCTCCTCCTCCCCCTCCACCATTTTTGCGTCCAGGATTCAATCCAATGCATTTACCACCAGGTACACCGAGTTGTTTCTGAAGACATTCTTTTAGAACCTAAAACAAAGTGATAACAGCATACATTGACATTACTTTTCTCGTTCTAGGGTTTCTTCCTCCTGGACCCCCACCTCCTATAACTCCACCAGTATCCATTCCTCCTCCTCACACTCCACCAATAAGCATCCCAAACTGTAAGCATACTTTTCCTTCCTGTTCACTTGACCTCTTGGAGCTGGGGTTAGCAGGGAGTGTGAACCAGTAATAGGGTCTGTAGTGTGCAGAAAGATGTTGGCCGGGAAGATAATTAATTATTCAGCTTCACATGTTGATGTAATTATATTCCTTAGCTACTATCGCTGGTATAAATGAAGACACTACAAAAGACTTATCTATTGGAAATCCCATTCCAACAGTGGTGTCTGGGGCTAGAGGAAATGCCGAGTCTGGTGACAGTGCGAAAATGTATGGCTCTGCTGTGCCACCTGCTGCACCCACGAATCTGCCTACCCCTCCTGTAACCCAGCCTGTTTCACTTCTTGGTAAGTTAATATTTTTATCACTAGTTTTTTTCTTCCCTCAAGCTAGGTTTTTAAAAACGCGAATTTTGATAAAATGATTCTTAAGGCTAGTTTTCTTTGAGGAAGATCTTCCTGTAAAATGTATGTACTTAGCCTTTAAATCGGGAGACTGTCTCAAAGGTGAACTCATGCTTGATTGTTTGTCTTGGATACAAGTTTTGATATGTGAATCTTAATTTGGTATAAAAATGTTACTTAATGACTAGGGGCTTAGCTCAGTGATAAAGAACTGGCCTAGCATGTGTGTTGACCTCAGTTCAGTTCCCAGCACTGGTCCCCAATCTTTAAGCAAAGGAATTGATATCCAGTCCGTGATTAACATGCTCACAGACTCTTGCAGCTCTAGAATAGACATTTCTATGATAATTGGAAATTATCATTATGATAATTGGATAATTGGTTTTTTGCTCTGTGTGGACCAATTTTAATCCATCTGAACCGCTGAACTTAAGTACAGTTTTTTGTAAGCTGGCAAAAAAAACCTCATCTTCAATACATTGCAGTAAAATGGCTTAGTTTTTTGAATGACAGTTGGATAGACTGAGAAACCATTTTTCTCCTAACTCCTCAGTTTTCCCCTGCTAGAGTTTATCTGCTATACTTTACCCATGTCCTTAACACTGTGATCAAGGGGTGGTGACTTGCTTTTGTTTACACATCTTTAAGAGGGCTCACTCTGGCTTGTTTAGATTATAAATACATCACATTAGTGTTTATTTTTATTGGACTACTTTTTAAATCAATAAATTGTTATATTTGAAGTTGTGTATTGTTAAGTATAATTAACATTTGATTCTCCTACCTGGAAGTTAATACTTTGTGAGTGTTATGACATTCTTATGCTGTCAGTATTTTTCAGAGTTGTATGTGTGTGTGCACATTTGCTTTTATAATCTTAGTTTTTAGAAAAGAAACCACTGATTACCTCTGACATGTAGGATTGTGAGACGTCAGTTTGTGATAAACGTTTATATTTTTTCACCTGTACTTTTCAGTACTGTTGAAAATTTCATTTCGTGCATGTACCACATTTACAATAAAAATCAATTTGTTTTTAAATGGCATGGTGCATTCTGCCCTCTCCAGAACTGAGCACAGGCTCATAGATTTCTCTTAGCACACAGATCGAACGATGAAAAGAAAGGATTTGGGACTAAAATTACTAGCAATGTAGCAGTAGTTACGATAATAAAGGGAAATTTGTTTAATGAGCCAGTTGCTTAAGAAGCCTAATGGAAATCATACAGTAGAAGCAACATTGGACAAAAAACATTAATGTTTTTCAATCTCAGTTCGTATGCTTTTGCGCATATTTGTGATAAGGTGGTTGCACAAGAATGATGGAATTTGAATCTGAATTTTCTGATTAGCCCTTTCCTCTACATCTTCTCTGCCCACACCCGCATTGTGAACTCATTTTGAAATCAAATCTCCTTGTCTAGAATTCATGGATATTAGGCCATCTGAGACTGTTTACAAAACTGCGTTTGTGCTTTTCTCTGGGTTCAGTAAATTCATTAAAGGAGTGGAAAGAGTTCATGATCTCCAAGAGTTTAAAAGTAGACCACTGCTTTGAGACTATCCTGGAAAGTAAGTACCTGCCTCTGATTTAAGATTAGATCTTTTTTTTTTTTTTTTTTTTTTTTTTTTTTTTTTTTTTTTTTGCGGCACTGGGGATTAAGATTAGATCTTGAAAACCCTGCCCGTTATTTCTTATCCCTGCTGAACAATTTAACCTTTGGATCCAGCATATGAAATGCAGTAAAATCACAGGTCAAAAGTTGGTGAGCTTGAGAAGTAACCTCAGTAAGCTGAGCACTGCTAGAAGAATATAAACTCAAAGTCTTTATTCCCATTTCTCATTATTTGACACATCTGACTGAGCATCCCGTCTTCCCCGCCCTGGCTGTGAGGTGTATGAGACAGCAGACACCTTGTTCCATGAATAAGGAGATAACATAGTTTTGGGCAGTTTTCAGAGCAGGGCTGTTGATACTTAATGTCTGATAACTACTTTTGTCTGTAAATTTTAAATGATTTTAAATCCCAAAAGGTTTGAAATTTAACATAAGGTAAAAATGGAAACTTTCGTTTAAGTACTTTAACTAGATGTAGTAGTTTACTTCCAACTATGAGACAGCCTTCTGTGTACCTTGAATTTTGAAAAAAATATAAATTTTGACATTTTTAAAAAGTGAAAATAATTACAAAATTTATGTAACATGTTTAATATAGTGACTCAAGTTTTACATCATAATAAAACAGGCCCTTCAGAAAGGGGACTAGGATTTCTCCATTTGAAAGCCATTATGTATACTCATTCAAGGTCTTTTGACCTGGTAATACTATTTACTCTTACCTCTACCATTCCATTATTGGTCTCTTGCCCCAGTTTACCATCTTTGTATATTCGTCTGTCAACGAGAGTCATAAAGATACCACATCCCCACAGTATTCCTTGAATATGTCTACTACCTTTAGACTTCACTGATAACTTCTTCACCATGCTTTTTTTTTTTTTTTAACTCGGGAGGGTGACTTTTGCTCCTGGTGTCTGCTTGGCTTGCTCAGAGCTGCTTTTTGGAAGAGATTTTTTTTTTTAATGTATATGCAAATAAAGGAAGATGCATTGAAAAGACAAACCATAATTCCATCATTTGATGAAGGAATACAGTAATCATATTGCAATACCTAAAGGATCACTGATTCAGTTGGAGTATTTCTGGTGTTTTTCAGGTGTTTAGTGCTGGAGCTAAGATGCTTCCAGTTTCTTCTTGGTGCTCTGATGTTTTCTAAGTTAATAAAAGAAAATGTTATACTGAAAAAAGAACTAAGATCAGAAGTTTGTACTGAGCCCCCATTTCCTCTTCTGTGAAGGGAAATAAAAACTACTCACACTAGGTTATCGTGATTCTGTGGCTTAACACATGTAAAACACATGACAAGGGGCCTGTAAGCGGAATGCTTACTACATGTAGCAGATGTCATAGATGATACTTAGAACATCTGGAGAAGAATACTTTCCAATTCTAAAATTATGTTCTTTTAAGCTAAGATTCATTTTAAACTTTTGTTGGCAGACAAGAAGCAAACTTTCTAGCAAACAGTGTATGACATAGTTTTCTCAGATTTTCTCAGTGAATTAATTAGACGAAATCATAAATTCACACATATTTAAGTTCCATCATTTGGCTTACTGAGAAAATGTGTTAAGTCATAGTGCGTATTTCATTTAAGTAGCAGGACTCAGAATCCAAATTCTTCCATTAATGACATCTAATAGTTTTCTTGTAAGTAAATGTGTTATTAAGACTTAGTTCTTAGATCGTAATTTCTGAAGTATGTCAGTATTTCTAAAGTAGCAGGGGCCAGACAAGTGTTTAGCACATCTCAAAATTCTGTACTGAGGCCAGAGGATACTATGAAAGAGGCATTGGGGTGCTGCAAGGATAGTTTGGTGTAAAGAATTCTGCATTATCAAATTTAAGCATGGATATTTATTTGGGAGTTACTCTTTCTGGAGTTGGGGTGTGGCCTCCTCTACTGAATTTGGGAAGAAACTTACATCTTACAGAGATTTTGATTCTTTTGTATTACTGATCATCTGAAAACATGAAATTGCTAAACATGAAAAATGATTTATTGCTACTTGATTTTAAAGAAATCTGTGCTTAGTACTTCATTGGTCAAAGTAGCTAGGACAGTGGTTTTCACACAAGCAGAAGATAACATTCAACAGTTGTTGGTCATCTAAGGGAGAAGGAACATTAAAGACGATAGCAATTCAGCTCATTCCCTTGATTGTATAAGCATCTGTTTACTTTTCAAAAACTTTTGTATAATATGTATTGCTAATATGATGTGTACAGCATATTATTAAAAAGTTCATTGTAAATGTGAAGTTTGGGTTACTTTGGTGTTCCAAACAATAAAAAAATGCACAATAAAAGTTTGTTTGTGTTACCTATCTCTGTTGTGTTACGAGGATATCCAAAATGTGTTTTCAAACAAAACTGTTCTAAGTTGAGCTCATTCCTTTTGTGACAAATGAAAGCTTCCTTTTGACAAATGTATTTATTCATTACTTATTACTATGAAAAGTTTTCCACCAAGTTTTTGTCACTACAGCCAATGATGGGTGAAGTTTATAACAGATGTGTTTGGTTTATACACTAGTTATGATCCCTGAAACTGTGTAGAAGATGGATAATTTTACCAGAAAGTTCAGTAATTGCTTTGAAATACATATTTGATTTATAGTTTTGCACTTAGCTTTGAGTTTCTCTGCCTAGTCTGATTTTTATGGGAGTTTTTTGATAGCTGATTTTTAAATTTGTTAGAACATTAGACCATCAATTTACTAGTGACACACTAGTCAGTAACATTAGAAGAAAACCTAAAGGAAATTCTAGAAATTACAGTTTTTAAAAACAAATAATGCCTAATTTTTAAAAATATATCGCACATTTTTTTTATTTCAGACTCTAATATACATATTAAATTATAAATTTAAACAGATATATCTGGTGTTCAATTTTGGTACCAAAAAAGCCTAGTGACTTTGTCCTTCAAATGCGTTTTTTGGAAGCTTTAAAATACTTGAATTGAAATACTGTGTTATATTATTCCACTGGTGTTGCATAACAGAAATGGTATTTAAATGTGCATTACAGTGCCTTCAGTTTAGTATATAACAATTTTCGGTAGATAATTTGAAGTAGTAATTAATTCACAACAAATACTACTTATCTTGAAGTTTATACATGAGTACACTATCTCAGAAGACAAAGCACCTCAAACAAAACATGAGGAAAATACTGAAAAATTCCAAAGAGCATATTGTCGCCATGTCCTCCTGGGTTGTCACATCCTAGGCTGCTGTAGAACACCAGCCTGAAGAGTGTCTTTAAATATAAATCTGAGGGCAAAATCTTTGGATTCTAGATTGATTTTGGTAGACACAGATACTGCTATGAAGAATTCCAGGTAAGACTCTTTTTCAGCTAACTCTGAAAATAAAATTGCCTACAGATAATGGCATTCAGTGATAGAGGGTTAATAGTGTGTTTCAAATTTTCATGATACTGAAATTAACTCAGTTACTCTAAAATACTTAGCAGTTAGTAAACTGAAATTCTAAACAGCTAATATAAATGTTCTGTTGGGAAAATTAATCTCACGCCTACTATACATTATTTTGCAAAATCTCCAGACTTATTTTTTAAAGATAATAATCCTGACTTGATTAAAAAATCTTTTCTATGAATTAGATGTTGTCAAAACATAATATACCATTATGCTAAAAATGGATGAGATTGCTCATTATATACTACTGAAAACTCAGGTTTCTCTTAAAAATCTTTTTTAACATTCTAAGCATGATCTTTTTGTATAATGTTAATGTATAATGCAACTTAAATGAAATATGCCTTCTGTCATTTTTGAAAACTGGCTCCTTATTCTTTTATTCCTGCCAGCTCAAAACGACTATTGTAGAATCACTTAGGAATGTCCCCAAAATTAGTATGTCTTAAGTGTCATGATCAGTGAATCTAGGCAAAAGGAAAATAGTGTTAGTTGTACTATTTCAGCTTTCTAAAGGTCTGAAATTTAAAAAGAAAAAACACACCTTTTGCTGATTAAATGTATTTATTTGCCTGGAGATTTTCAGACACTGATAGAAGAGAGGAGTGGGTGATCTTTTTCCTTATATATGTTCAGAAATTCCATATTAGCTTTATGCAAATGCCACAGTGGCATTTATTCTATTGGGATCAAATGTTTAATGTTAGAACTACAATTTAGAACAGAAGATGAAAGAAAAATGCAGCCTTTTCAAAGTTCAGGTTATCCTGGGTTTATGCTGAAAAAATTCCTCACTTCCTGGGAGTGAGGCCCAGCCAAGTGCTATCTTCTTGATGAGATCAGTCACTACCTCCACAACTGCTTTCTTCACGCATTACTGTATCTATGCAGGGCCTACTGTGCCAGGCATCCTTCTGGGTAGTAAAGGTACCAGAAAGAACAGAAAGAAACCTCTTATTGGAGTTTATATTCTAGTAGGGACTTGGGCAATAATAATTTCATGTGGAAATATTCCTGCAAAGAGTACAACAGAGGACTGTTAGAGGAGATTTGAATGTATGATGCAAGATAAGCCATTTCAATAAAATGACTAGCAAAGGTATCTTGAGAAAGTAACAGAAAAACCTGAACAGAGGAAAGGATAACTCATGTCAGTACAGGCATTTCAGGTAGAGGGGGCCTGAATTAAAAGGGAACTTTGATTTTGTTTGAGGAACCACAAGAATCTGGCCCCTAAGGGAAGAGTGACCGGAAGTGAGTAGAGAAGTTTGCCACGATTCTGGCGATGGAGTGCAGTGAATAGTGGCATAGGCTTGCAACCATGCTGTGATGTAGCTTATATTTTTAAAGGATTACTATAGTGTTCTATGGAGAACAGGCTAGGAGGAAAAATGGAAAGAGCAAGCCAGTTCGGATGTAGTTGCAGCAGATGACTGTCGGGCTGCTGCAGTGAAGTGACAAGTGTTTGAAACCCAAACGTGTTTTGAAGACAACCTTCAGGAGTATTGCATTACTTAAATGTGGAATGTGAACAATGTCAAGAACAACTGACGTGACCTCTGGGTAGATTGTAACTGCTATTCCTTAGATGCACAATTCTGTAGAGTAGATACAAGGGGGAAGTAGATACCCAGTTAAAATAGCCAGGTGCAAATGCAACACAGCTGGATAAAATCTAAAGGTGTAAATTCTGGTCTCATCAGCAAAGGAAGATAATATTTAAAGCCATAGAATTCTGTAAGATAATCTAAGGAGAAATTGTAAATAGAGAAATAATGAGACAATATGGAATCCCAGGATCCTTCCTTTAGTAGCTGAGAATACTGTTGGGTGCTGAAAGCTAAGACACATGAGTTACACTTGCCAGGAGTTTTCCTCAGCAGTTAGCATACTTTAACCTTTTAAGCCGTACAATCCTATGAGGTGAGCTCCGTTTCCTGGGTGGGAAAACTGAAGCCTGTGGGGATGAAGTGACCTTCCCACGGTCACATAGTTGCAGGCAGTGGAGCTGGAGTTCAGAGTAACAACAGCTTTTTGCCACAATCCTTAGTGTTTGACAAAGGATGCTGAGAAGTGCTGCTCACAGGGATGTACTCTTGAAACCATGTGAAGAGTTCTAGTAAGCAGAGATGAACTGCCAGATGGCAGTGATGGGTCAAGAAAGGACTGAGTCTCACTAATCAGGTTGAGCAAAATGCAGATTCCTGGTGGACTTGATACGGTTTCATTGGAGGGATTCAGAAGCCCAGTTATACATGGTCAGGAGAAAATGGGAGATGAAGTGACCATAGTTATGGTTTCAAACATTCCTGAGATTTGTTACATATGAAAACAGTAAGATGGGGTAATAACTGAAAGATTCAGGGTAAGGGAGATTTTTTTTTTCCCATTCATAAAAATGTATAAAACTATAGCATACCGAGTATAGGGAAATCCAGTAGAGGGGAGAGTTTGGTGCAAGGAAGGAAGGATATATAACTGGTTTGATCTGTAGGTGAGAAGAGAGAACCAGGGTGGGAATAAAGGGCTTAGCTTTTGGAGTACAGACGGCCACACCAGAAATTGTTTGGATACAGATGTAAGTAAACTGTTAGATTTTTAATGGTGGGTGAATGAAAAAAACCTTTTTGCTAAAAGCTTATTTAAAAATAATGAAGCAACTAAGATAAAATATGGTATATCCACACAGTGAAATGTTACTTTTTATTAAACAGTACTTTACACATACGACATGACATGGATAAGCTCTGGAAAGCCAGTCACAAAAGACTACGTATTAAACGATTTGGATGAAATTGTTGAGAGTGGACGACCAAATCCATGGAGATAGATGATGTGAGCAGACGAGGAGGAAGTTAGGGGTAAAATGAGGAGTGACTGCTAAAGTTGCAGGATTTTTTCTGAGAATATTGCTCTAAAGTTGGTTTTCATCATTGCCTGATTCTGTGAATGTACTAAAAAACATTTGAGTTGTGAATTTTATGTAGGTAGGTTACAGGCTGTGTGAGCTTTACTTACTGAAGTTGTCATAAAAGAAATTTAAGAATAGACAGGAGATTAAGGACATTTGCTGTAAATAGGACATGACAGTGAGTGACGAGAAGACGTAAGTTTGCTGGCCAGAGTAAAAGGCACACTTGAGATTGTAGTTACAAACATTAAAAAGTGAGACTTATTTAACGTGCTGGGACTTGGGGTGACCCTCAGACACGTTCAGGTACAAGAGTTGTCTTTAAAACCAATGTTGGGGTTCCTCCAGGCATCTGTGATGAGAGAACCATGGACTCAAGTCAGGTAAGGAGGAATGCGAAGGACATTGTCAGCCTGAGCCTGGTGGGATTAAAGGCTGGACTAGGGTGTTCCAGAGAAAATGAATGACCCGGAAAGAAGAGGAGGATCAGAGAGTGGGGGTAACTGAATGAGAATTCAGAAGTCATGAATGGATGGTGAGACATCCATTACCTCTTAGAGGCAGTGGATGCAATAGAATGGAAGCCAAGTCATTGGCCAAGAAGAGGCAGAGTGACAGACCCTCTTTGCCGTATTTACTGTGCCCTTCCTCCTAGCCACACGCCTCACCTTTTCACATAGGAAGGAAATCCTTGCTTTCCTTTAAAGAGTCCACTTAACCTTTCATAATCTATGAAATTGCCCAGCTAATGGGTACAATTGGTCCCTCCAGTATTTAAATCAGACCTTTTTTTATTAAATGATACATATCTGCCGGCTGTAGTGGTGCACTTCTGTAATCCCAGCACATGGAAGGCTAAAGCAGGAGGATTGTTGCAAGTTCAAGACCAGTCTGGGCTACAAAGTGAGCTCAAGGCCAGCCTGAACTACATAGCAAAGCACTATCTCAAAAAGACTTTAAAAAGTGTGTGTGTGTGTGTGTGTGTGTGTGTGTGTGTGTGTATCTATATATATATCTTTCTCCTTAATATCATGACAAAAAGCCACTCTGTATTTATGTAGTTTTGTACTCCCTGTTTACATTCTGAGATTCAAGGTCCACATTGGTCTCTATGAAATCACCTCTTCTCTTTTTAAATTATGAAACAGCTATTTTTTTGAATCGTCAGAGGAAATACTCTTGGTTATTTTGAGGTAAACTTCAGTGTATTTCTTGTGAAAAGTGTATATAAATAATTGGAGCTTTTTTTGATCTGCCCTAAAACCTTACCCACCAAGTCTGTCTAATCCTTTTTTTGTTTTGTGCCTCTCTTCTCCGAAGCAGTCAGTCAGGTGTATATTCTGCTTTTTAAGCATATTCCCATGGGGAAGCTGAGGACTTCTTGACTCTTAGTGTTACCATGGGAAATATATCATTTGTTTTCAAAAATTACTACTTTTCCTGTATTTTTGATGTTCCCTTGACACCTCCATCCACTTATTCCAAGCAGAGAACTGTGTTCTTTCATCTCAAACTCAGTCCTGTCCCTTAAATGTCTGTCCCTTAGTTCAGGCCCTTAATCACTGTGCTAGATTTTTGAAGTCACCTATCTGCCGTGTTCTACTCCACCTTGCTTACTAGAAGGGTCTTTCAGAACATAAGGACATTCATCCCTGCTCAGAATTCCTCTAGTTTTATCCATCATTTCAGTAAAGTCCAAGTTCCCACTCACGGCATGTAAGGCATCGGATTTGCCTTGGCCCGCCAGATGAGCCTTTTCACCTTAGCTGCTGAATTATCCTCTCCTCAGTTGTCGTCAAGTCACTATTGCACTTCTCTGAATGACACACAGTACTGCAGCACCTTGTGTAGCCTTTCAGTAGCTGCTACTTTTTTGACCACCAATATCCACAGAGACTTGTACACTTCTCCTTCTTTTGTGACTCCCTCTCAGATGCGCACTCCAGCTTTATCAGCCCAACCTTTGTGTTAATACGCTAGTGTGTGCCAACTCCTATCACAATTGAAATTTATTTCTATTAGACTTTGTCTCCGTCAAAAGATTTATATCCCTGACCTCTTAAATGAGTTAAAAAAATGTGAAGTTCAGATTTTCAGTATGTGAATTTTTAAAAAATTTATAGCCCTAGAAAACTTTTCAGTGATACAGTTCCAAATAAAATGAATTACTACCTTGAATGCCCATTTGACCTGGAAAACTCATTATCTGCTGGTGTACGTATAGTGTCTACTTTACTAATAAAGATTTCTAAATGAAAATTCAGTTTGCATGCCTACTAAAGGATTCTGCCATCTGATATATTTTTAATTAAATAACTTCTATTTTAAAAGCAATACATGTTCACTCCAGCAGACACAAAAAGGAATTACAAATAAGTTGAGTGTTTTTTAAAGCCCAAGTCTGTGATCAGAAGGCCATTTGGGCCTATGGGAACATTCTGAAGGGAAGTGTATAAATTTTGTTGATCTATAAAGGCTTAAAAAGAAACTGAGCCCAATATATCTTAGCACTATTTACGAAACAAAGAAGGGAACTGATTGTATAATATTCTAAGCAAATTCTAAATACAGCTACCAAGTACAGGGTAAAATGGGCAGTTTTCTTTATGAGATGTGTTTTATACGAGGTATGTGTTCAGTGTGTTTACCATTGAGTTGTTTACTGTTAACAGTCTATATCAGATATATGATCTAAAGAACTAATAAGGTGCATTTCTAGAGAGTGAGCCTTACATTTTATAAAGAATCATTGCCCATTTTCTGTCCTCTGCCCAAGGTAAAGGTGGCCTTGTACCTTTTGGCCGTTATCAAGGGAGAATCAAGGAAGCCCAGTCCTCATGGGCAAATCTGTGAAGAGGACTTTCCCATTGCCTTGCAAGAGTCACCCTTCCTTTTGAAGACTCATCTGAACTTTAGCACACTTCTCACTGTTTTTGGAACATTCTAAAAGTTGGGGTGAACCTTAAGCCCATAGGTAGATACAAAAATACCACTTTGGCTTCCTAGTCCTTCAAAAGAGACTTTCTGATAAAAGCTTTCTGGGAATGTAAAGTGTGGTTGCCTTTGAGTGCTTTTATATACTGAAATTGCTATTAAACTTTCTGGATATAAACATTTTGTATTAAGTGCACAGATGTTGGAACTATATGCTGTTTGTTTAAGAAGTTGAGAGCAGGGTGGGGGATTTAGCTCCTGGCAAGTGCATGGTCCTGAGTTCAATTCCCAGTACCAAAAAAGAAAGTTGACTACAAAGAGATGTTTTAGATGCTTTGGTTGTATTACTCAGTAATCTTCACTAAATACTGTGGAAAAAAAAAAACTTGGTGTGCCATTGAGTTTCATTTCAGTCTGCAATGTGGTCCACATGGTAGTCCTGCAGTATGGTCCACTTGGCAGTCCTGTGTATATTTGTCATCAGGGATTTTCCTAACAGTCTTGAGTTCAAAGGGACTGAGTTGTTGCGTCTTTTATCCATTTCACAATGTCTGGCTTTCGTTGTGATAATTAGCATGTCTCCATCAGACCTGACTTACTCCACCTGTATATACATGTGCAAGTAGGCTCAGTGTATTGTAAGTTTTTTTCTCAGCTCTCAAACTTGACTTTAATCTGTGATGGGTATTGGAGGTGTTAGGATGTTTGTCACTTTCCAAATAGATATGTGGAATAATTTTAGCAGTTAACTCAGCAAGCACTGAACTCAACATATTTTATTGCATTTGATCTTGATAAGTGGCTAGTATTATCACTATGCCCATTTTATAAGCTAGAATACCAGGCACAAGTCTGGAGTAGATTATTTTTCACTGAATATATTCAAACATAGAAGAAAAAATTTGAAGTAAACATTAAAACTAGTGGTCTTCATGTTGGGTCACATACACTGGTATGGTGGCACACACCTGTAATGCCAGCACTCAGGAGGCTAAGGCAGAAGAAATTCAGGGCCAGCTGGAACTACATAATGAGACCCTATCTCAAATAATCATATATACTGATATCCTTGTGTTTCTAAGCCCATTTTAGTGGTTAAGTCTGGTGGAATACTGGACCATGTATTACAATTAGCAAAAACTGAAGTAGAAATTCTTGTTTATGATTTTCATGTTCATACACAAAATACAGAAATATGAAGGACTTGAAGTTGACTCAGGTTGTCAGCCTAGAATATGTTGGGGAAAAGAAGCTGAAATTGGTACGAACGTATTGGGTCATTTTTCTGTTGGTGTCACATAAGTATTTCTGTTACTATTGCCAAATGATAGCCATAACCTATAATTTGTTTAAAGACCCTTGCATAAACATGGCTAGGGAGAGAATGATGGATTTTGATGTGTGTTACATAAGTGAAGAACCAAAACAAATCTAAGTTTTCCTCTACAGTGGAATATTGAGTGTCTATGATTGTTTTAACAGAATGAGCAGCTCTTATATAAATGGGAAAATAAAACTGTAAGTCTTTAACATTCAGCAGCTCTATCAGTTTGGCTTCCTTTGGAAGAGTAGAGAGGTGCTTAGAGAGCTGACCATGCGGCATCATTCAGCAATCCCTGGGGCCTAGCACCTTACACATTATGCTGTGCTTCCGAAAAGAGCCTGCAAGAATAAAGTTTACATCTGTGCATGGATCTTTGTCTTCTAAACATTAGTGTTGAAATGGTACATCTTTTGTAATTACATGAGTCGTTCGAGTAATGTGGACCGAGTATGCCATAGAATCAGTCCTCCTTTTTCCCTGGATTTTGGATTTTGTTAGGTCAGTAACCTCTTTCTTGTAGGAGTAAGTCGAATCAAGAAAAACTACCTTCATAGGGTTGAGTAGCTATTGACAGTGAATGCAGTTCTTTATCTCATTGGGACTTAGGTTTTAAGTATTCCAAGTGGTGAAACAGTTTCTCATAAAGGCTACATATTTTGACATATTCAGAGTGCTGGCCTCCACCTACGTTAAGCACTTAGCACAGTGCTCTCAAAGACGGTAAGCCTCACCCTGGGCATGGACTGGTTGGCACGCTGCATGGAGCTGAAGGTTCTGGATTGTTTTTCAGTTTGCTTTCAGTTCCACAGGGAAATAGCTGAAACTGAATGGCGTCTCCTATGGCACTTACATTCTTTTGTTGTCTTTCAGGCACTCAGGGAGTTGCACCCGGTCCTGTAATTGGGCTGCAGGCGCCATCGACTGGTCTTCTAGGTGCCCGGCCCGGCCTCATCCCACTTCAGCGCCCTCCAGGAATGCCTCCGCCTCATCTGCAGCGCTTTCCTATGATGCCACCTCGCCCCATGCCACCACACATGATGCACAGAGGGCCGCCTCCAGGACCAGGGGGCTTCGCAATGCCACCACCTCATGGGATGAAAGGGCCCTTTCCTCCACACGGGCCCTTTGTTAGGCCTGGTGGAATGCCAGGGCTCGGGGGCCCAGGCCCAGGCCCCGGGGGTCCCGAAGACAGAGATGGAAGGCAGCAGCAGCAGCCCCCGCCGCAGCAGCAGCCACAGCCACAGCCGCAACAGCAGCAGCAACAACAGCAGCAGCAGCAGCAGCAGCCACCTCCACCACAGCAGCAGCAGCCGCCGCCGCAACAGCAGCCACCACCAGCTCAGCAGCAGCCACAGCAGTTTAGAAATGATAACAGGCAGCAGTTCAATTCAGGTAGAGACCAAGAAAGATTTGGAAGAAGATCTTTCGCAAATAGGGTGGAAAATGACCGGGAACGGTATGGGAACCGTAATGATGATAGAGATAATAGTAATCGTGAAAGGAGAGAGTGGGGAAGAAGAAGCCCTGAACGGGACAGGCACAGAGACTCAGAAGAGAGAAATAGACGCTCTAGTGGGCATCGAGACAGGGAGAGAGATTCTAGAGATAGAGAGTCGCGTAGAGAGAAGGAAGAAAGCCGAGGAAAGGAAAAGCCTGAGGTGACAGACAGGGCCAGTGGGAACAAAGCCACTGAACCTCCCCTTAGCCGAGTGGGCAACGTAGACACTGCTTCAGAACTTGACAAGGGGGAGGCGGAGACCACTGCGGTGAAACCTGAAGAGTCGCCTGCTGAGGCTACCTCATCCGTTGAACCTGAAAAGGATTCTGGCTCAGCAGCAGAGGCTCCTCGCTAGACTGCAACTTGTCCAAATGTGACAGTGACACTTACGGAGTGTAGAGCTTGAGGTGTACAGATGCTGTATTATATTTGCTCCTGCTATATCACAGCCCCACAGTAGTTGGTGGGGAATTGTAAGCAATTTGATTGCTTCCCTTCTATTTAAAAATAGCTACAAAATAACAAAAAATACTGAAATATGAATAAATATTACCCTTTTTGCTGTAACTTTTTAAAAGTTTTGACTTTAAAAAGTTTACAAATCGTAATTAGAAGTGCTCTATTTTTTTTTTTTTTTAATTTAAGACAAGGTAACGGTGAAAGCTCAAAACAATAGGGATGTTTTTAATAAACTCTATTTTCGTAACAAACTTTAATGTGTGCTATTATTCCTACACTGCATTAAGGTGGAAAAGAATTGTTCACCATCTTAAGTTTGAGCTGTTAATAATGTATGAGTCTAAATTAGACTTATTTGATGGAAATGGACATTTTTATGTAGTTCTCACTTTAATTTGTAATTCTCTTGATTTTTAGCATTTCAGTAAGAAAAGTTAGTAATGTTAATTGAAAAGCTTGTTAGTGTTTGTAATTTAGCCAAGGTTTTCTTTTTCCTCGTTTGGTAGTATCGCTGCCCTTGTTAATCTGTAGAGATTTCACTGGGGAAAAATTGGATTCCCAACATTACATCTTGTACTATTAACTACCTGGTAACTGATAGCCTGGGTATTAGAAGGTTGGGTGTTTAGAGTTTGTGGTTTTGTTTTGATCCCCTTAAATTTTTCAAAAGGGTAAGAAGGAAATCGATGTTACATTTCCAACCTGAAAGCTTTCTGTCTTATGTAAGGATTTAAATGAACCTATTGTTTCCCATAAGCCTTGCCTATCTTAGCCTTTACCTTTTTAACTTCCCTACTAGGCAGAGGTAGGCAGCTTTTTGCCACATATTGTTTTATCTTCTCTGCTTCAAATGGTTGGGTTGCCTGCTGGTGAAGTAGACTGGTGGTACAGTGCTCGCCTCGCACGTGTGAGGCCTGGTCCAGTCCTTAGTACCAAAAAGAAAATAGGTTAACTTTGTAAAACAGTTGTAGGTCATCCAAGAAACACATGAAAACACACATCAAACCGAGCCAATCTCATAAAGCACAGAAAAGCATAAAACCACTAGCCCAGCACCAAGACCCAATGGTACACAGCCTGTTTGTGTTGAAGCTTTCTTTCCATTAAGCCATGTTTGTTTCTGTGTGCTGAGCAGTTAACTTCTTTGCTACCAGGTGAAGCTGCTTTAGGACTTAGGGTTTTAAACAGTACTCTGCAGCAAGGTCTTTGTTACACCAAACAACTTATTCTAGGGCAGTATTGTTGTATTCCTGCCTTTGTATTCTGTGGACTTAGAAAACTATTTTGGCCCAACTTAGAAGTTTTGAAGTCCTAACCAAAACTGCTTTTGGAAAGAAATCAGTGTCCAGATCTGAAGGACTTTCAGCTTGTTATTTCCAATTGAAAACATTAAGACCATCCTATTTGCACATAAAAAAAAACCCCAAAAGTACTAATTGGCAGTATGATTACACGAGGCTTTCCCTAGTCGAGTTAGTCGTTATATATGCAGCAAACTACGCTAATACACGTTAAGTACTGTTAAAATTTTCTACCCAAATGTTCATTTTAACCACTATCACCATACTGCTCTTTATCACTGTGGAAACACTAGCTGTTTCTTATAAATGACATCTTATATATTTGATAGTTTATATTTAAGAACAGGATTACTCCTGTTTATCAGAAATATTCATGATTTTCAATTGAATAAACACCTGTAATCCAGTCAAAAATGAATTCAATTAACATTTCATTTTAAACACATTCGTATTTACATGAATACAGTTTCACTAACCGGGTGTATAAATTCTTGTATTTCAATAGCCAGACCCACAATCAAACATCTTTATTTCCTCTTCCAACACTAGAGTGTTTAGAGCCAACCTGAAGACAGATTACACCAAAATCCACCTTGAGAAGTTCTAGCAGGGACGACTTTCCTTTTACAAGTTCATTAAGTTACCAAAGAGCTCTTAAACTGTATTATGAATCAAGTTTCCCTGAAGGTGACAAAGGACAACCTAGTTGTTTAAGATCAAAGTTTAGGTTGCCATACCGCATAGACCAGCTGCTAAAACTTCATGCATTTTGATGGCCTAAAACTTAAAACTCTTTCAAAACAGTGCTAACAGTCAGTTCCATTCAAGTTGCGTATGGAAATGAGTATGAAAGCTCATTTAGAATTTTGATTTGGATACTTTAATGGGTTCAAAATGCCATACAGGGTGTTTATTCACAGGCTTGAATGAGCACTGAAGAATCTCAGACAGTAAACTTCACATCCACATCTGATCAAGTCCAGCAACATACAGAAATAATTGAAACAGTCATTTTAATTGAGTTTTACAAAACCATACAAATCTTCCAAAGGAACATAAATCAGTTCTCATTACAGAGGTACTTCAAGCAATTAAGAAAAAGTCACACAAATTACACTTTTAATATTACAGTGTTTAATATTTCTCAAGTTAAATTTCTACAGCTAGCAGGATGACACGAGTGACTAGGACTCAGACACATAGCAGGGAATGTTTACTGGGCAATCCCAATCACACCACAAGCCAGACGACTTCCAGCATTTCCCGTCTTTGTACTTTCTTCATTTCCACCTTTACCCAGGTCATCTTCTTTTTCATGAACCTTTAAAAAGAGTAAGAACATTTAACTGTGAGGTATCAAGTAATTAACACCTATTCCCAACAATACTCCAAAGACTTCTAAGAACAATTAGTATTAGAAAATAGTGTATTTTTTAAAAATCCTATTAGTAGAGAAATAATATGGATATTTATGCTAGTAG
The DNA here is from genome assembly GCA_004363535.1 of Dasyprocta punctata. Taxonomy (NCBI): domain Eukaryota; kingdom Metazoa; phylum Chordata; class Mammalia; order Rodentia; family Dasyproctidae; genus Dasyprocta; species Dasyprocta punctata. The sequence goes on from RJWM01004144.1 coordinate 41,495, forward strand.
TTTAAAAAAGTAGAAACTACTACACAAAGCTTTTCCTTGCTGGTGCGAAGACATGTTACCTTTTAAACACTAGGACAGTGTTGCTATTTCCTGCTTATAGGCCACCACATGCTGCTCCAAATCCTCCACAAAAACTAAGAGTAACCTTAGTTACAGTAAACTCAAAATTTCATGCCCAGTGAACTACAGATCTATGAACAGGCAATTCTATGAACACTTAAAAGTATTCAGCAACAGTACTTTAGCTAGAATTCTATATATCAAACATTTATAAATGATTCTTCTGCTTTACCAATAGGGCTTAAGAAAATTCTAAGGCTAAAGGGCCAGTTGAAAGGAAGTCCCTACTGAATGTTAATTGCCCCAGGGGAAGGCATGAAGCCCATGCTCCCCAGGGGGACAGGGGAAGAGCCCTCACACAGGGTAAACAAGAACACTAATACTGAAGTCCATCCCAAATTGTAGACTCAACAAAATGTTCTGTTTAATTACAAAGGGAAATAGTCATGGCAAGAATATCTACCTGTTTAGAGACTACTGTTTTCCAAATTCATGTCTAATATGATCAAATGTAACCTGCTTTTGACTGTGTCTTAGGAGAACAGCATTCTTACCTAACCTAGACAAATCATTTTCACTGTAATCATCTGATAACAATACTGCTTTTCCTTATCTGAACTGAAACTACAACTTAGGTGACTCTTAGAAACCAGAAGCAACCATCTATGAAGTGATGAAAAGACGCACAGCTGTGTATTATGAGAAATCTCACACATATCCTCCTTGTATGAAAACTTACCACCATCGTGCGGCCAATGATGGAATTCGCTCCGGAGAGTGAGATCAGCGAATCCTCGATGGATACATCGGCCACCCCGTTTGCGCCAGCAGTCACATTGCCCAGGTCTCCAACATGCCTAACAGTGAAAAGCCATCGGATGGATTAGAACTGGAGTCCTCGGAACATCAGGAAAGTGCGTGAGTTAAATTAAAATGTGAGTTACACAAGTAAGGGTGGGCTCAGAGTATTATCAAACAAGACTACTTTCCCAGATCGATAAGTTTTGAAATCACAAATTGAAAAACAAGCAGCTGGATACAGCTCTTCAATCAAGGCTGTCGGTCCACACAGTAACGGTCTGCGAAGAGTCATAGGATGGGGCGCTCGGACTTTAGGGGTAAAGGATCCAATGTGAAGGCTCAGCTACTGAGTTAAGCCAACTAGTTATTTGCATAGTTAAGGAAGATACCCCTATGCCTCTGTTACAAAATTCAATACTTTCCTGAAAGGTGTGCAAAAACACATGAAAATGGGAGTCTCAACTAGTTTACCAAAATTTTTACCAACAGAAGCTTATGTTTCATGATGATGCTTATTTTGTTAATGGCTGACAGTACTGTTTTTCATGACATTTCTTGTATTAGTTCCCTTTGGCACTTGTATTAGTTCTATATTCAATAAATGCTACAAAACCAATTGTTTTAAGTGTCCCCTTTTGTTAACTCCTTAGCTCAGGGAAGAAGGCATTCCAGCACTTGGGGATGGGGGAGTTGGGGAGACAAAAACATTCAAAAGCAGAGGTAGGGAGACTGCTCAGTTATCTTGGTTTTTGCAAGCAGTGCACCCATATTAAGCCCACAAAGCCCTTGTCGTCATTACGGTGTAAGAGCTAAGATCTTGTTGCTCACCTCTCTTCATCCTTTGGCCCACCATGTTTTTTGGAGAGAGGATTGAAGTGAGGACCTGCACTGGTACAGCCTGTTTCCAAAAAAAAAAAAAGGGGGGGGGGGCTAAATTGTGAATCAGAACAACAGTAAAGTGACCACTGCTAAAACAGCCAATGATGAAAGCACTGAGCTGCTTGAGAATTTCTGGGCTAATGAAACCAGGAAGCAACAACACCTTGGGCTGGGAGTACAGACAGATGCTAATTACTGACACTAGTCAACATCCTTCTCTGGCTTTGGTTTCCTGTTTGTAAAATATGGAAGCCAGACTTCATGTTCAATGGCTCTTTGATAACTAGCATTTTGTGATTATGATCATGGTTTCTAAGAATTTATCTCCCCAGCAGCATACCACCAAGGTGTTCTGCCTGTACCCTTGACTTAAACTGCACCTATGCCCAAGGGCCAAAGCTACTGCCCTGCGCAGCTGCAGGGACAGCATGCTGGCAGCAACCAGTATAAATAACACTACTGTGGGCCACAGTACACCCTTCATAAAGACCACAAGTGACAGCGCGGGAGGTCCTTTCATGGTAGGACTTTCTTCATTCAGCAGCCAATGGAAAGTTTCCAGTGTTTACTGCTCTGACCCAGCCCCTGGGGAGTCCCACACAGGGAGATAGCAGCCAGGTTAGAGCAAGTCACTTAGCAAGTCAAAGCTACAGGGTAGGCGATCACCTCCCAAACCTCCCAAACCAGAGACGGAAGCATCAAGTCTGGTCATTACATGACTACTAAAAACCAAACCATGGTATGTGAAACACAGATTCTAGCCAAATGGATCAAGTTCCCATCACAAGGAGTCTGTACACAAAGTTCAGACTGTAGCAAAAGAGCACCAAACACAATTTTACCCGTAAAGTTTTGTGAATTTGATTCTAATCCCAAATTGAGGGGGGAAAAAAATTCATTCCAAAGCACCACGACCTTCTAACTTCAGTTCATACTTCCCCCTCGTACAGAGGATTGAACCTGGGGCCTGCCCACTGAGCTACACTGCCTTCCTGTGTATTTCTGTACCACTGTGGTTTCAAGTCGAGTTCTTACCTAGTGTGCTACAAATACACTGGAGCCTGTGCCTGAAGCAGCCACTTTCAACGAACCCTGGGCTCACAACAACTGGAGGGCTAAGATATAGGTGTTCATTACACCAGTACATCACCTACCTTGGGTGTTATCGCCAAACTGATGGACATGGAATCCGTGCAGGCCTTCAGTCAGTCCTGTAATGCGTCCCTTTACCACAACCGGCCCGTTTGCCTTTATTCAAGGAAAAGCGCGTTAAGTTTAGTAGCCAAAAAATACCACCCTATTCCACTGCACCTGATGGGAGCGAGTCTAGTCTAAGCAGAGGTACCACTGAAATGTAGGTAACTTTGCACGATAAGGGCATTCAAGCAGGTGGGAAAACCGAAGCACTACCGCATGCTTTCCAGGCAGCAGGGGTGCTGGCGCTTCCAGAGATGGGGGAAGTTACTACCACAGCTCCCCAGCGACCCTAGGAACTGAGAGAAGATACCCAGCAACTGTACCATACACGGGCCATGGCTGCTTTGTTATTAGGTTGGCTTGTTTTTTAAATAGCCCAGGCCAACAAACACAAAATTAAACTTAACTTTCAATTCTCCCTCCCCTGAATTTCAGACACCTGTGTGCACCAGCGCTCCTGGGTCTGCACATTTCTGTAAGTAAATCTCACTCATAGAGTAAATACTCCTGGTTTTTATCCATAAACAACGAAATTTTCCTCCAGTTAGTAGTAATCTTAAGATTTGACTTGACAAATATTCTGGCAACTGCCTTTTTTCCTTTTTTGAGAAACTATACTGAGTCTTCATGGTACAGCAATAATTCTAGAAAAACTCAAAAGTAAATTTTCCCACTCAACCACGGTGTAAAGTAGAGACAAAAAGGTCAGGTTCTTTGAAACCTCCGGTGAACGGGTAACACACAGCACTCTCAAGTTCTTCAGGATGTAGGCTGCAGCGTGTGATACAACCTACAAGGACCATCCTCCCCCTTCCACGGGGCGCACAGGCCAGGAAAGCAAAATAAAAGAGTAAAAACTGCCCCAAGCCACTGCCGTCTCTGGTTAAGGGAGGCCTAGAGAGAACTAGTCTAAAGACTTCAAAGATAAACCAGGAAACCGGTCCTAGAGGGGAAAAAAAAAAAAATTCCTATCTTTAAAAATGTGCAGCTAATCCACAATTGTAAACACTCAATAGGCCAAACCAAGAGAGTTTACAGCCAATGCATGGCATGTGCCAACCTGTGGAGCTGTAAGGCTTACCTATCCAAAGGTCTTTATTAAGTACAAAGGGCATGAATGTAAGTTTAGAAATCAACCGAAGACCCAAGCAAACTGCTCTCGGCAACTGGACAGCTGGTCTTCACACTCCTCAGCGGCCAGGGGGACGCATCCCTCGGCGGCTTCCGAGGATTCACCAACGCTGGTGAATCATGTGAAGAGAAAAAAAGGGCAGTAGCAAGGCTTACAAATGAAGCACTGCAAAATTTAGCCCCAAACAGAAACATAACCTTTTCCCAGAATATAGAGAGACCAATTAAAGAAAAAATTAAACTCAAATACCAGTTCTCCCTTGAAGAAACTGCAGGCTTGTTTACACTGTTTCTGGTCATTCATATATTAAATATTCTCACGGTCAGGCGGCCTGTAACAGAACTTCCCGCCAGTCTGTAATTTCACTAACGTACTGCTGACAGTCTTATCACAAGCACCTTCCCTGTGATACATGTGCTTTGCAATATCACTAACAACGGCTACCTCTGAATATATGTTTTGGAAGACTTGTTCAGAAAGTTGAGGACCAACGATATAACTTTGCAGCAGTACAGAGCATACACTAGACCCTGACTTCAATCCCCAGCACCAAAAAAAACTCTTCAACTATTTCAGCAACCTGCCTACTGGTAATGCAGTTTTAAAGTCACTTGACAGAGAATTTGGTTGAAAGAACGCTGCAAACGATTATGAAGTGCCAGCTCCATGTAATGGAAACTTGAGGTCTGGCAATTTCCAAATTCCACATCCCGCCCCCTGTACACAAGTCTCAAGCCTACATGCGTGTTAAAACCACTTTGGAAACTTTAAAAAAAAAAAAAAAAAAACCTGCAATGACCGCACTGAGACAAATCTTTCTGTAATTGGTCTGGGGCTGGGCCCTGGAATCTGTTTCCTAACAGGCCCCAAATGAGTGCACTAGACACCAAAGGGGAGAAACGAAACCCTGGAAATTCCTCCCAGTCAGTAAGGTTTCCTCTGGCTTCCGGAGCCTTGAAACTGGAGAAGGATCCTTGTCCAAGGCCACCTTCTTTGTCCCTGCAGCCTGACCATGACCCAAAACAGGAGGGCCCAGCACTTTCCTGCGAAGTGCCACATAAGCTCTCTGTTGCGTGTCAGTTTTTCACAATCACTACACAATATAAAAACCATTTCTAGCCCGACAGCTCTAGGCAAACGGTTCGCGGACCTCTGACCTCTACCACACACTGAAGTCCAAAACACAGCCCCTGAGGATAACGGATGCGACGATCCCCTGGCGGGCCCTGCGGCGCTCCTCAGCCCGGAAATCCGACTGCGCCACTCAGGGTCCCCGGGATCCTCCGCAGCGATAAACAGAAGCGAACCCACCAAGAGCGCCCAACGCCGCCCCAAAAGCGTCCGCTCTCCACCCCCGGGCGGCGATCGGGGCCCCAGGCCAGCACCACCCCCGCCCGGGGCCTGCGCCGCGGGGAGGCCGAGAGCTCCGGGCCGAGCTTCGGGCCCAGCCCCGCCGCCCCGCCCGGCCGCGCCGTGACTCAGCACTGAGCGGGCGCACGCGGGAGGCGATGCGGGGCGCCCGGGGGGGAGCGGGAGCCGGGCAGCCGGGCTGCGACGCGCTCCGAGCGCAGGTGCGCGGGCTGGCGGACTTGCCGCGGGCCTCTGCCCCGGGCCTTGCCTGCTGCTCGAAGTGGATGACGCCCTGCACCGGGCCGTCGCCCTTCAGCACGCACACGGCCTTGGTCGCCATGACTCGCGGAGGGCGCGCGCGCGGGGCCGGGCCGAGGACTGCACTAGCGACGGTAGAGGTTGCAGGAGACACCGGGGCAAACCGAGTTACGACTGGCTCGGCGGCTTTATAGGCCGGAACTTCGCACCCGCCCACCTTGGCCCGGAACCAATAGCCGCCCGCGGGCTCTGCCCACCTCCAATGGGGGCCTCGGAACCGAAGGGCCAGGACGCGCGGGGGCGGGGCTAAGGCCGCGTGGGGAAACCTGCCCGGGGGCGCCGGACGCACTTTACCGCGCGCCTGGGAAAGCTCTAGAAACCCGAGCCGCGGGAAAACGACCTTTCACCTCCAATAAGTGTAATGCCCTGATCATACTGCCGAAAACCGGAGTAGTGAGGTCTACACGCTACGCCTGGATACATGAAGCCCCTTTGTGTAGAAATGTAATTAGGACTGAGTTTGGTCGTCTCCTCTCATTTGCTGTTCAGAAATCAGGACCCATCAAGATGGATGCTTTTTTATTCTCTGTTTTGGGTTGTCTGATGGTGTTTAAAACTGATACCTTTCAAACCCTGGTCTCCCCTTGTTTGCAATTTTCTTAGACCCAGGCACACAGAATTAATCGTTTGGTTAGCAGTGTTTTGGCTTTTTGGGATTTCTTTTGTTTTTTGTTTTTCTGGCCAGGACACAAGATATCAAAATAACCCTATTGGTTTCTATGCCTCTCCTGCTTTTTGTTTGTCTGTTTTAAAGTCACACACTCAAGGACAAGGATAGAATAGTTAAATAATTTATGCTATCTCCGTACAACAGAAGAGAGAAACATTAATCTTTCAAGGAAAACATTTCAAAACCATATTGTGAAATGAGCAAACAGCACGAGCTATTTTCGTGGATTTTTTTTTTTAATAAAAAGAACATGTTTACATGTGTGCTTAGGGGTGTCTAGAAAGTTAAGAGAGATCAGAGGTACCTCACCAGAGTGCAGAATAAACTTCCTCTGAATTGTTACAGTGAATCTGTACCGTTGTACAACAGGGTTGCTTTGTCTTACGGTTCAGTTGGGAGAAGAGTTTTGTTTTGTTTTGTTTTAAGATTGAACAATTTTAGACAAATATGTCATAATTTCCAAAGAATGGTACGGAAGCACTTGCTGTTGGTGTGCACAGGGGAAATGTTAGCTTTGACCTTAGGGGACCCCAGGAACACCTTTGGGAAGCAGCAAGGACTGATCTGGGCTCTGAAAGTGGAATTTCAGAGGTAGGTGGGTGCCGCAACGCAAGCGGCCCTCTAGGTTCGTGGGGTGAAGGACCACCAGAAGATGACACAATAAAGAGGAGACAAAACTGAGCCCTCATCTCCTGATGGGAGGAAACTTATGGCTCATGTTTATTTATATACTGGAAAGGATGATGTCAATTTCAACCTCACTGCCTAGCAACCCATTGCTTGGATTTCCTAGGGGCTTGGTGTTTTTCTGGGGTGTAGCAACTTCTTCACCTGGTTTGCTCCAGGGCTCTCTGTTTTTAGGAAGGCCATGCCCTGGCCAAGGCAGCCCTGCACAGCTGAATCAACTTCCAACTTCACGGGCTCCCAGCAGGTGGGGGCTCTAAAATGCCCTGTGCCGAAACAGACCCCCATCTCCCCAGGATACCAGATAGGGTTCAGTGGATGATTCTTCTGCTTGTGGGGGGTATCACCTGGAGCAGGAGAAGAGTTTAACCCACAGGACAGTGGCAGGAAGAAAGTGTTCATTATGGGTCTCCTGGTGTGTCCCTGGGTTACCACACAAATGGCCCACTGTTTCCTGGTCAAAAATAAGGTTTAACCCACAGGCCACACTACTTCACCTGAGGGGCTCCTGGAGTGGTGGTGGTCCTACCCTGGCTCCCAAGGCCTATAGTGGGGCCTCAGGAGTTGCACTGGTGACTTTTTCCCTGGGGAGGACCTCTGCATCGGGGGCATTCCTCATGCCCCATGAAATGCAAGATGGGGACAAGACCCAACTCCAAAGAGAGCGTGGGAAGAAGTCCTGAAAGGACAGGTTAAGAGATAAAAGGACAGCCACATGGGTATGGCCATGGGACCCCCCTGAGGGAGTTCTGTTTTATTTGCTTTGTCAAGTTTAAAGTTCCTGTATCATCACAGCTGTCAGTACAATCCACAGTCCCCCTGCTGCTCAGAAGGCCAAGTTTGTTTTGTGAGGTTTTTCAAGGCAGGGTTTTGCTATGTGTCTCAGCCTGGCCTCGAACTCATGGATCCTCCTGCCTCAGCCTCCTGAGTGCTGGGATTACCAGTGTGCACCACTACATCCAACAGAATTTAGTTTTGAGGAAAGCAGAGTACTGAGGTCTAAATCAAACCCAGTGTGAAACAAGAACAGAAACTGTTCCAGCCACATTCAGGGTACACTTTCATTTATTTATCTATTGAGACCACAGAACTCTAATGCAGCCTCTATTAGAAGTAAGCAAATCACATTATGTACTTCCTCTAAGAAGTCTGCTTATTTGTAATACGCCTGTTGCATTCACTAGTATTCTCCAGATAATTAGCATATGCTAAACAGTTACCTAAGCACAAATGCCAGCCAAAAAGCTTTTGCCCAAGGTCAAAGTTTCTTTGGGTTCCAGGAAGCTCAGCAGATTTCACTTCATTGTAAACTTGCCAAGAATACAGCTCACAGATATAAAGAGCTGCCTTCAGATAGTGAGCTACAACTCTCAGGCTGTCCAGGGGACGCATGGACAGTCCTTGGACAGGGAAGGGCGTGCAGATGAGAGGCATTCTGGTTTGGTTTGGTTTTTGAGACAGGGTCTCTCAGGCTGGCCTTGAATTCATGGCAATCCCCCTCCCTCGGCCTCTTCTGAATGCTAAAATGACAGGTATGCATACCATGCCCAGCATGAGAGTCATTCTGAGTGTCCTTCCTAGGCATTGGGTTCCAGCCAGGTCCCACGCTTCAGAGGCCCTGGTCTGTCCCACCTTAGGGGATATCTCCCAAGAATCAGTGCAGCTGAGAAGCTGCTCCCGTGCACCGCCCCCCAAGAAGAGGGTTAAGGAATTGCTAACTGTGATACTGCGCTTAACGGTGTTTGTGTCCTCCTAACTCCAGCACCCTCACTGTTGGGCTGCTACGTCCTTGCTGAGGAGGATGGATAGTGGCATCCCTGGTCTCTTCTCGTGGCATCCTCCACCTGTGACACCTCCCGGGCTGTGACAACCAAAAACGTCTGCAGACAGTGGCTGTGTACCCCAATTGAGAAACATTTTCTAAAACATTGAGGGAATACCCAAGACCCCAGGATTCCCTGCCCAAACAGCCTTGATTCTTCAAACAGGCTCAGGGAGGATGGTGCCCCCAAGGCTGACCAGAGCGCCCCCCCCCCTCCAGGGTGACAGGGACCAGGGCTGGGGAGAGGAGGAAAGGCCAGTAGCCGGAAAAGTTCAAGAATTCCAAATGGGAACAAACCTGCCTTCAGTCCCTAAAAGGCGTTGGTTGACACAGGAAGGTGGGGTGCATTTTGTTTGGCTGTGTTGTTTTGCTTTATGACATCTAAATACTCCTATGAGGGCCTCTATGGTTTGTCTTAGTCCTGCAAATGTTAGGGCGGGCCTGTTCCTTCCAACCTTGGCTTTCCATGATCCTTAAGGCTTTGGGGTGCTCCTGCCACTGTCATCTAGTCAGAGTTTCTGTGGTTCAAACTGGGGTGTGCCAGGAGGACTCGGACAGGGAATTTTGAAAAGTTCACTCTTGTGTCAGATCAGTTTCATGGAGTTATCCTCTCCAAGAAGTGGACAGACTCCCACAGTAGCTTGGATCCTTTTCTGCCCTGGGATGTGGCTTCAAGCATGGCAAGCAGAACATGGCCCACACAGCCCAGAGAGACCGAGTGCGGGATGAGGAGGGGTACCAGCCTCCCCAGGGGAAGCAGAGCGCACTAAGGCCTAATCAGAGTTGAAGGCAGCAATCTGGCATTCCTGAGAGTGAATTTTTGTGCTTGAGGACCTCAGCGGCTGAGTACCAAACAGATAAAGCAGACATTCGCTCTTGGGTTTCCTTTATTTGCCATTTCCTCCTCGTTCTTTCTTAGGACTCTCCCTTTTGTTTGCCCTTTTATCTCATCTTTCTCTTTCCGAAATGAGTTTTTTTTTTCTTCTGTGATGCTCCTTATTCTCAGAAAAGATGCGGTTTTCTGTAAACCTCCTACAAATACCTCATAGAGGGATCGTCACCAAAACCTCTGCTCTGAAGTCTCCCCAATACATCAGAACTAAGTGAAACCCAGATGACACAGCCTACAGAGAGATTATGGTCTTTGAGATGGGGCGGGTGGTGGTGTTGGTGGTATTTTTTCAGTCCTGAAGATTGATACCAGGGATTGGAATTTTGCATCATTCTGAGTTAGCTGTCTATTGAATTATCCGGACAATGACATACGTCATATGCAAAATTCTAATCCCAGGCTATTCATTCTCACACTGTTGGTGGGAATGTAAATTCACTACAGCCACTGTGGAAAACAATACATAGTCTCTCAATGTAACCACCACACTGATACCCAGTGCTGGGGTTGCATCCCATAATGATGAATGAAACTGGATGGGAGGGTAGGGTACAAGCAAATTTATTTAAAAGCAATAAAAGCAAGGAACTAAACTCCAGCTAGCTGAGAGGGGATTCTCAGCAGGATGCCCAAGAAGGTTCTTTGTCTAGAGGTTTTAAGGGGGTGTAGAAGGCAGCGCTGGCTGCTAGATAAGCACTATGCTCTCTACCCCATAGGAGACGATGAACATTTTAGGGCCCGATCTATGCAGTGTTTATCACCAGGCTGGGGCTTTGCCCAAGCTTCACCTACTGGTCAGTACTAGGCACGCGGACTCCTGTTGCAGAAAAAGAACTTCCAGGACACTCCAGAAAGAGTCTTGAGTAGGACTTGTTAGATAAAGACAGAGCAGAGGTGCTTATTAGAGAGTGAATGCAGAAAACACCCTCTATTGCAAAGCAAAAGCAGACAGCCCCCAGGCAAATGATCCTGGGAGGGGGCCTGGAAAGGGTTGCCCCCATAGGGAGTCCCCACTTAGGGCATCTGCACTCAAAAATGACTACATTGCCAAAATGATCAGTACAGACACAGCAGAGACAGTCTGGAGAGGGGTATGACTCCCGGGCAAGAGACTTTCACCAGTCTCACGAGGCCTTTGTGTGGGGGCCTCAGCTTGCTCATCGGCAGGTCCTTCATTGAATCTCCCTGACTCTCCCTCTGGCTTGGCCTTTTCTGGGCCACCTGTAACTCCCTTTGCCAGGGCCCTGCTCACGGCCTACACACACACACACACACACACACACACACACACACACACACTGCCCGGCTCCTGCACCTTGCTTTTTTAATTCAGTCAATGTAGGCCCTCAACTTTGGCTGGGTCCAGCAAGGGGCAGTCTTTTTATGTGGTATAATTGTCTTTTTAATGCTTTTTTTTCCTTTTTGGTACCAGGATTTGAACTCAGGGCCTCGTGCTTGCCAAGCAGACACTGCACCACTGAGCTACATCCCTGGTCCTTATGACATACAACTGTTAATTATGGTTAGAGTATTTTTTCTATCCTACCTCAGCATCCACGCAGTGTGCACACATGCCCGAGCGCCCTGGAGCCAGCGGCCCACCTGATCATGCTCTGGGGAGCCCCCTCCGGCCATCGCAGGACATCTAGAAGGGGTTTTTGTAAGAACCGCCACAGGGTTGTGACTCAGCAGACTACTCTTTGGACTTCTTGACTCTGTTTTGGGGCTACTGTCCTTTCTGCATAGTAGAACCCTAACTATCTCATTAATTCATGTTATAGTAAACCCCAGCAATTTGTTTGTTGGGTGCAGACCCAAAAGAAGCAAAATCTGCACCTCAGATACCAGCATTTCTGTCTATTGAATTATGTGGACAATGACACATGTCATATGCAAAATTCTAATCCCAGGCTATTCATTCTGACACTGTTGGTGGGAATGTAAATTCACTACAGCCACTGTGGAAAACAATACATAGTCTCTCAATGTAACCACCACACTGATACCCAGTGCTGGGGTTGCAGCATCATTTACAACAGCCAACGACGGAAACAGCCCTGTGTGCGTTGAGGGACAAATGGACAAAGGACATGTGGGGGACACTAGCAGGGAAACAGGAGGACGTAGGTCAAAGGCTGTGTACTTGGAGTCACACACAATATACAGCTAGAGGACTACAATGAACAATATTGTATGCTATACTGAAAATTTGCAAGCGAGTAGAACACAGGTCCTTTCGATACAGGGGAATGAAACTCCCAACCTACTAGACGTCTGGTATGAGTTCATGTTCTCTAAAATCGAAGAATGAATTTTACAAACAACGGAGGTTAAGAGCAAAATATATTTACTGAGAGAAAGAAATCTTCTGTCCAAGAGACAGAAGGTGTCCCAAGTAGGTTGCCGAGGCCCCTGCCTTTTCTCGGGACTTTACTAGATCAAAACCCCAAAGTGAGGCAGGTCCAAGGTGGGGAAAACATGGGAACTCGAAAGCGGGAGGTGGGACAGAACTGTGGTCAACCAATAAGATTAATTGCTCAGGTAAAAATGATTAAATCAGGGACAAATGGAAGTGAATCACATAGCAAGCAGGCAGGCTTAAAGAGCAGTGACTCTTTCCGTAGGGGATTGCGATGGTGACTCCTGGCTTCCTCAGGGTGATAGAAATCTATTTAAAATATCAATTCCTGATGCTTATCCTTAGGAAGTATTCGGGTGCATTTGTTCTATCTTTTGTCTTGAGGTCTGGGGCCCACAGCGGAGGTGTCTGTCTCCCCCACAGTTGCAAGGTATCTGGGCTTCTGCACTGGCTCCTTGTGGGCCCGGCCCTATCTGCCTGCCTATAATATTTCTATCTAACTGAGTTGCCTGTAACACTTTTACTGTACACAAAAAGGCACTATAGAAAACAATGAATAATAAATTTTCTTGGCCGCAATAATCATCTCAGGTTGTATTTGTATATCATCTGAAATGATATAGCATGTGTACACCTGAAATGTATACAATGAAAAAGTTACACTAGGTATATCTGTTGTTAAAGTACTTCAAAAACAATATTTTATCATTAATACCTGAAGAACTGTGTTCATCTTACCTTGTTTAGTAATGACAGTTCTGAGACTACCTTGAGTGTTTCCTTCAAGTTCATTTGTCCATTCTCTCAACAAATGTAGTTTGGCTATCTGCTATGTTTCCAGCACTTGGGATTATGGATTAAACAGAACAAAACAGATCAAAACTCTCGTTACAAAATGAGGAGTCCCATGGGGGGGTCTTTCCAGGTTCTCAGCGTCCCAAGTAAGCTTGGCAGAGTGAGAGTGGACAGCTGAAAAGGCTCACAGAGGCCCAGAAGCTAGGGAAAAGGAGTATTTTATATCCAAAATTACCAGTTATTTTTCTTTCATGCAGATAAGGCATTGGGAAAGTCACCCTTCACGTGCTTGGCATCAGCTGTGTATAAACTGGCCTATCAAAGAACTTCCTTTGGGCTCAGGATTTAGCTCAGCGGCTCAAGTGCTTGCCTGGTAAGCATGAGGTCATGAGTTCAATCCCAGGTTCCAAAAAAAGGAAAAAAAAACAACAACAACAACAAAAAACCTCATCTGATTTCCCAATACATGTAAATGAAAGATCAGAAATAATATCTTTCGATTGGTTGTGCCTATATGCAAATGAAGGATTGAAAAGAGCATCTTTTGATTGGTCCCGTGAACAGCACCAAATTTAAATGAAGGACTGAAAATAGCGAGTTTCTCATTGGCCCAAAATAGCACTGTTAGTCGGGGATATAGCTCTGTGGCATAAGTGCCTGCCTGGCAATTGCAACGTCCTGAGTTCCATCCTTGGTACAAAAAAGAACAAAATAGCACTCTTCTGATTGGTTCTCTGTAAAGTGATGATGACCTTTCTGTATTAGGAGTGCCCCTCCGGGCTGGGGCTCACCCTGTAGTAGAATTGTTTTAAAAGTTTCCTCAGTGAAGATTTTAGGAATGGTGCAAAAACTGTTACTTAAGACAGATGATACAAAAGGACATACTTTGTTTAGGATCATTAAATTACCCAAAGGCGTAAACTGAATCATATCTTTTCCACACTGGTACAGCAGTCCCTCGTATGCACTGGGGGTATTTCCAAAGCCCTGAGCAGATGCGCAGAGCCATGAATAGTACCAAACCTGATATATACTGTTTTTCCTCTGTATGCATACCTATTAAAAAGTTTAATTTATAAACTAGGCGAAGGAAGAAATTAACAACAATGACTAATAATAAAATAGGACAATTATAGCAATGTACTGTAGTAAAGTTTCTGAAAATGTGGTGGTCTTTCAAAATATCTTAGTTCACTTTCATCTTTTCATCTAAAGGGAACACTTTAGGGTTCCCCTTTGGCATGTTCAGGTGGCAGGATCTCTACTCTTGCACCTTGGGGCAAGTAAAAGAAAAGCTACTTGAGGCCCAGCATGGTGGCACACTCTTGCAATCCCAGCACTTGGGAGTCTGTGGCAGGAGAATCACTGTGAATCTGACAGCAGCCTGGGCTACAAAATGAGTTCAAAGTCAGCCTCAACTACATAGCAAGACCCTGTCTCAGAAAAGACAAAAAGAAAACAAGAAAGAGAGACAGGAGATGGAGAGAAAGGGAGAAAAATAAGTTACTTGAACACAAGCACTGTGACACCTTGACAGGAATCTGACAACTGTGACAGCTACTGAGTGACTGAGACAGTGCAAACAGCTCAGATGCACTAAAGGACGATTCATGACCCAGGTAGGACTGTTAGGTTTTCTGGTGCAATAGAGAGGCAAAAAGAAAAAGAGGCCTTTATTGAGGATGTGGAGAGGAGTGCACAACTCACAGGCCTTCTCTTCTGATCTGAGACAAAGGGAGCTGGGCTTTATATGGACTTTGACCAGAAGTGGAGTTGGAGTTTGAGGCGGAGGGGCAGGGGTTAGTGATAGTTAGAAACTGATTGGAGTTTTCTTCCCGCATGGGAAGGGAAAGGAAGTTGTACTCAGGGCTGAGGGGAGGAGGAGGAGGAGGTGAGCACTGGGGAAATAAGCTGTTGTTTTTGACCCTCCACCATATTTGACCACCACCATAATACTCAGCCATTTACACTTGGGCAGGAACCTATCAGGGACAGCTTGAAGTTTCATCAGATGTCTCAGAACAATGTGCAGCTTAATACTTATGAACTGTTTAATTCTGAATTTTCCATTCAGTACTTCTGGACCACAGTTGATCAAGGGTAACTGAAATCTCGGAATGCAGAACCACAAATGGGAGGAGGCGCATTGCACAGTTTCGTCCTTCCAAGATGGCACTGCTGGTGGGGGAGTAGCTCAGAGGCCTCGTGTTCAAGCCCCAGCAACAAAAAATATTCTTAAAAAGATGACATTGATCCTAAAAGAAATGAACCTTTATTTGGTTAAACAACCATAACCAGATTTCTATCGGATGCAGTTCAAAGAATTTTCTTATTAATAGAAATGAGAAGCCACCAAATGAATCTTAGCAGGAATAGCATGATTATGATTCATTTTCTCTTTTTAAATATGTTGGTTAAAACCCAATAGCTTTTAAAACTTGCTGGACTCTACTCCCAGGTTTTTTTTTTTGGTGGGGGGACTGTTCTGCTATATATATATTTTGTTTGTTTGTTTGTTTGTGGGTGTATGGCAACAGTGATCAAACTCACAACCTCATGCCTGCCAGACAGGCACTTAAGCCACTGAGCCAAACTTCCAGCCCTGGCTTTTTGAGGCTGGGTCGCACTATGTAGCTCAGGCCGGCCTTGCGCTCGTGTTGTAGCCCAAGCCTGCCTCGAACTCACAATGCTCCTCCTACCTCAGCCTCATGAGTGCTGGGATTAACCTGCTATATTTAAAAAAAAATAATTTATAGTCTTCCAGAATGCTGAGCTGACAGATGTGTACCCCAGGTCCAGCTCAGAGATGACTTTTAGTTAGAAACTCTTGGTAGAAGGAAAGGTGATGGAGTAATACTGTTACCAGGTTCTAGGGGCCTATAGGCTCTGGGGATTCTTTCCAGGTTCTCGGTGTCCCTTTTTTTTTTTTTTTTGTACCGGGGATGAAACTTACAACCTCACACTTGCCAGACAGGCACTTAGGCCACTGAGCTAAATCCCAGGCCCTATTTTTTGAGACAGGGTCTCACTATGTAGTTCAGGCCGTCCTTGAGCTCACTTTGTAGCCCAGGCTGGTGTTGAACTCACAACGATCCTCCTGCCTTAGCCTCCCGAGTGCTGGGATTAAAGACGTGCGCCACCACGCCCAGCTTAGTTCTTGGTGTCTTGAACAAGGAACTGGACAAGACACATGCAAAGGTAGCCAGGATTTGCATTTATTAAAGGTAAAAATAGAAGTTTGCTCTGTAGAATAACAGCAGGCCAAGCTGAGGCAGGAAAAGAAATACACTCTGCAGAGACAAAGCAGGTCATTGAGAAAAGTTTGCAGTGGCTTGAGGTTTATGGCAGAAGTCTTTTATATCCCTTATCCTTCAGGCTGATGTCAGAGCTAGTCTGTCCTATCAAAAACCTGCTTGGTTTTGCACCAGGAGAACTGAAGATAGCCCTTTCTGATTGCCCCCAGGTGCAGGCTTGGGAACTGTACTCTGCACATGGGTCCTGGATCTCCACAATTGACAGCTCACACCTACTTGCTCAACTGGCTGGCCACACCCTAATCTCCTATCTTGATAAAATTAATGTCAGGTTCAAGAAACACTTGTCAAACTGGATGTGATGGTAATCCCAGCATTTGGGAGGCTGAGGCAGGAGGATGGTGAGTTCAAGGACAGCCAGTGAGATCCTATCTCAAAAATAACAAAACAAAAGGAAACAAAGAAAAGCCTATCAAGTGAAAGATGATGTGTTCAGCACCAGCCTGATAGCAATTTAGGGCACTCACAAAATACTTCTGGGACAGCTGACTACCCAGAGGACTCTTAATCCTATCAAAGACTCCGCAGATTGTACCATGATCTCATCATCCTTATAGAAACATCCCAGAGGAGGTGTTCGTTCCCCCAGGCCTTGCAGTCTTTTCTCCAGACTGCCCTCCTCTGAGGTGCCTGGTTCTGTGTCCCCCTGCTAAATGCTCCTCCTTCCCTTTCCTGCCACTCCACACCAGCAAAGGCCCTGGGCATTTGGTCATCGAGGTCAGGCAGCAGTGGGGAAAGGCTATACTGACCCTTGTGGCCACAGCAGTGCCCAGTCTGGTTCTAGGCCAGTGATGGCTGCAGTGTGATTATTCGTGTGTGTGTGTGTGTGTGTGTGTGTGTGTGTGTTGGAGATCAATTAAGCCTAGGACCTTACACAGGCTAAGCATAAACTCTACCACTGAACTATACCCCTAGCCCTGTAGTAAAATTCCACAATCATTTTGTGAAAATAAACTCTGGATTTCTAAATGAATGCTAAAAATATTTAGAAAATCTTCCTTACATAAAAAGTTTTCGAACCCATTATTATCAAAGATGGGTGACTCAATAATTCGTTGTCCAGTGAATTATTTTGGAGCAAAATAAGACTGCTCCTGAGAGTAACGTGGCGCCTACAAGTGCGGGTGAGACCATCCAGGCAAACCAGGACTTCTGGTCACCCCATGCTAAGACCTCAAGAAAATCTTTTTTTTTCGTACCAGGGATCAAACTTACAACCTTGCGCCTGCCAGGCAGGTGCCTATGCCACTGAGCTAAATCCCTGGCCCTGTGTTTTGAGACAGGGTCTCACTATGCAGTTCAGGCTGGTCTTGAACTCACTTGCTAGCCCAGGCTGGTCTTGAACTCACAACGATCCTCCTGCCTCAGCCTCCCAAGTGCTGGGATTAAAAGCATGAGCCACCACACCCAGCTAAGAAAATCATTTCTTGAACTCAAAGCATTTTCTTTTTTTTTTTTTTTTTTTTTTAGTGGTGAGCAACTACTTCTCTCCTAGTCTGGTAGCTCCAACTTGAAGGTGGGATGGCGCCACAGAATGTGATTGAAGAGGAAAAAACTCAGTGGTTTAATATTTTCAAAACATTGTCTCTATCACACAGCCGAGCATTGTCTACCTGGACCTAAAGGGCCTTGACCATCAAGTAGCCACAAAATAATCCACTGCGCATTGCCCGCCCCCCAGGTATAATCCCCACCAGCTCTGTTGAAAATTGACCTTCTTCCCCATCCCGAAGTGCGCTTACTTGCAGGCATATCCAAAATATCAGTTCTCATGTTCCCGCAAACCATGACGTCAGCCCCACCTGGCGTCTCTCCTGTTCCTCTTTCTCTGCTCTGGTTTCTTGGTCTCATCATCCACAGGAGCGAACCGCTTTAAGTTTCAGGGCACCCAATCCCGTGCTAGGGGTGCTGCTTCCAGACACTGCTGCCTCTCAGGGCCTGGCGTGTGGCTGGCTCTCAAGCCAAGGGAGGAGCCCCGCCTTCTCCAGCTCTGTGTCACACCAGCCCTGGGCCCCTGGCTTGATGCAACCTGAAGGCAATGCCTTAGGATTTGATGACGATTAGGATGTTGGGGAAGAGGAATCCAGGAAGACTCCAGGGTGCTGGTCAAACGGATGGCATTAGTATTGATTAATTCATTAAAATGGCTAGGGGACGCTGGGTGTGGTGGCGCACGCCTGTAAACCCAATACTTGGGAGGCTGAGGCAAGAGGATTGCTGAGAGTTCAAGGCCAGCCTGATCGGCATAGCTCAACTGGCTGGCCACACCCTAATCACCTATCTCAACATAATTAATATCTCAATATAATTTTTTACCTCAAAAAGACAAACACAAAAATGACTAGGGAAGGAGGACAGGAAAGAGGAGGAAGGGGATGAATAAAGAACGGAGAAGTGTGATGTGCACGCACACACTCCACGGGAGGAAGGTAACATCAGCGGTAAACATGGACTAACGAGAAATAAAAATTGAAGAACACAGAAAAGCTGGTTTCCTGGAATCCATTTTCAGTGCAAAACAGACTTTTATTTTAACTAAAAATTTTGAAGGTTTTGGAATTTATCTGGAAAAAAGAGAAACTTCAAAACATGAATAACTTTAAAATTCTTTAAGCATCAGGAGTGGTGGCACACACCTGTAACCACAACACTCAGGAGGTTGAGGCAGAAGGATCACTATGAGTTCGAGGCCAGGCTGGGCTACATAGCAAGACCCTGTCTCCAAAAAAACCCCACAAAAACAAAATACAAAAAAATCTTCAATTGTTTAAGATTTATGCTGTAGCATATTATAAACATTATTTTAGAATAAATTGAGAATACACGAAAAAAAGACAACTGGAAAGACTGTGGGTGGATCAGGCTTGAAAAAAAATAAGTAGCTTCATTTTGAACATAGTTTTGGCCATGATGTCTCTTAGTTATCTAAGAAAGGATAATCATGGGGCTTCCCTTTCTACTTACGCTTAATTACTAGGCACAGTTGAATTGAACTAGAAAAGTTCTTCCCCGGTTCCCGCAGGTCCTGTTGCTTTCCTGCCCACCCATACTTTCCTCTTTCTTCTTCCCTGGCGGACTCCAGATTTCCTTCCACTGTCTGTCCTTCCCTTGCGGCCGGTGGAAACCCTGATAATCGATAAACCAATCCTTGTCAGCCCATTCTGCCTGATGAGTTTATAGCCTGGCCACAGACATCTCACTTCTAAAGTAAGATGGTTAAAGCTTCTCAAATGGGTCACAAAGTCAGGGAGGAAAAAAACTTTTTTTCTTTTCTTTCTTTCTCTCTCTCTTTTTTTTTTTTTTTTTGAAAAAAAATTCTTTAGTCCAGTCCTAAATACTTTAACTAGATGAAATGAAGCAGAAACTAAAAGAAAGTTCAGGCAGTAGATAAAGATACTCAGTGTAAAACTGATGCAAAGTCAGCCTTGTCAGGAGCAGGACAGTTCCCAGTGCCAGAGACCGACTTGGTGCATGAACTTGAATAAGGAACCGTTTGTTTGGGCAGAGGTCTCCCCTTTTGCTTTGCTAGAGAAGGCAGGCATTTCACCCAGGTACTGGTAACAGCACCTCACTGCTACGTGGTCTCCTTCCTGCTACCACGTCCTTCTTCACCCATGAGATTGCTCTTTTGCACCAAGAGTCCATGAGTGGTTTTCCACACTCGTTTCATTTTGTACTCACAAGCACCTGCTCTCGGGAGGCACAGTGTTATTATCTCCATTTATAAACTGAGAGTTTAAACGACAGACTTGGAGACAGTAGAAATGGTAATGCCCACGCTGGACCTCAGGCATCCTGGACTCGAAACTGGCACGCTGAATCACGTCATGGAATTGGTTTTAGAACCTAATGCAACTTACAGTCATTGTTCTTATTTGATTTCCCTAAATCTGCATAACGAACACAAGAAAAGTAATTAAGTGCCACAAGACATTGATGTTGATCACGCATCTTGATTCAACAACAACAATAAAATTGGAAGCAACCAGAGTGTTTAGGGTAGGTTTGCCTCTCTTCCATTAATAAAAATGTTTTTCTTCCTATGTCATTTGCTCAGGATTCACTTGCCCTCTTCCAAATTTTGTACATGTTCGTTGAGTTGGTCTTTTAGTGTGTTACAGAAACCGGTTCAGAATAACACTATTCCCAGGAATGATCTTTTTACTGCTCTTTGCAATGAACAGGTACTGAATTCTACACTGACCCTTGATATCTACACTAACTTTCTGTGAAAAGGAATGATGTGTTTGTCCTATTGTGAAACTCTTTGTTTTCATGGGAATAAAAACTGAATTAATTTGAGATGTGAAACGTAGTTCAGTTGTACCAAGGAAGACAAGCCTGACCGGTTCAACAAGGTGAAAGAGTGGTTCTTAATAAGTTGGTTTGAGGACGGGTATGGAATATATTTGTTTGTTTTTAAAAATAAGAAACCCACTGCAATTGTTAATAAGCTAAATTTTCGAAGGACAAACCATGTTTTAAAAGTGGAGGTTAGACTATCACAAAACGTGTTAGAGGTAAAAGGTGGTTTGTCTGTTATTTGTGAACACATTTTACAGTAAAAAGAGAACCAGGAGATCTGAAATTACGTATAGATTCTTCTGCTGTCTGGTGCGCTTGGATCCCAATTTCTTCTCTACAAGATGGAAAACTGACTGAGTATTGTAGGTATATGAGTTTCTTGTTGCTGCCGTATAAATAACCACAAACGTAATGGCTCAAAACCACAGAAATTTATTGTCTGATGCTTTTTAGATGTCACAAGTCTAGTGCACATTTCACTGAGCTAAAATCAAGATGTGTGTCTTGCCTTAACTTCTCCAACATTACTACTGCTTCCTTCACATTCAAAGCCAAAGCCGGAAATGGCCAGCTGGGTCTTTCTCGTGTTTCGTTCTGACATTGATCTCTGTCTGTCTCACACCTCTTTTCTTGGAGCTAGGAGTGGAACATAAGTCCTCGCACAGGCTAGGAAAGAGTTCTACCAAAGAGCTCTAACCCAAGCCCCTCCTACTTCTGCTTTTAAGAACCCCTGTGGTGATCTTGGGCCCACCTGGGTACTCCAAGCACCCAACTCTTTAAGGTCATCTGACTGGCAACTCGAATGCCATCCGGGTCCTTAATTGCTCCTTTTTCTTGTAATCTGTTTTCACAAGTTGTGAGAATTAGGGTGTAGACACATGATTCTGCCTATCAGACGAGGCAATCTCTTAGGATGTTTTCAAATCAAATTTTTATTGAAAATAAATCAATATGGAGCCGGACATGGTGGCGCATGCCTTTAATCCCAGCACTCAGGAGGCTGAGGTAGGAGGAGCATTGTAAGTTCGAGGCCAGCTTGGGCTACAATGCGAGCGCAAGGCTGGCCTGAGATACATAGTGCGATCTTGCCTCAAAAAACTAGGGCTGGGAGTTTGGCTCAGTGGCTTAAGCGCCTGCCCTGGCAGGTGCGAGGTTGTGAGTTCGATTCCCGGTGCTGCAAAAAAAAAAAAAAAAGAAAAGAAATCAATATATAGTCGGGTGTGGTGGTGCACATCTTTAATCCCAGCACTCAGGAGGCTGAGGTAGGAGGAGCGTTGTGAGCTCGAGACCGGCTTGGGCTACAACGCCAGCGCAAGGCCCGCCTGAGCTACATAGTGCGACCCTGCCTCAAAAAAACCAGGGCCAGGAGTTTGGCTCAGTGGCTTAAGTACCTACCCTGGCAGGTGTGAGGTTGTGAGTGCCTCCCCAGTGCCACCAAAAAAACATCGATATAATTGTCCTCTTCTGTTTTAGCCTTCAAATGCAATAAAGAAAATCCATACAGCTAACTTGTAGGGAGAATAATGTTGTGCTATTGTACTTATATTTTCATGACAGGGGCTACATTCAAATAGTTCAAAACTCAAGAGATAAAAAGGAACAGATCAAGGGCGCCACTCCCATTTCTAGTCATGTGTGTGCACCACTTTTTATTGAAATCCTTATTATATTCTTTTCCTAGGGCTGCCACAATAAACCGCTGTAGAATGACCTAAAATAATAGAAATTTATTCTCCCACAGTTACATGGGATAGATGTTCAAAATCGAGATGGCAAAAGGACAGTGAATCTTTTCTTGGCTGCTACAGTTTCTGGCAGCTCTAATTGTTCCTTGGCTTACGGGCCCATCACTCCAATCTCTGCCACCACTGTGACGCAAACTTCCAAGTATGTGTGTCCATGTGTTTGCTCTTTTGTTTTTGCTACAGGGGAATCAAACTGAGGATTTCTGCGCTGAGCTATAGCCCCAGAGCTTTTTAAAATTTTTTATTTTGAGACAGTGTCTCACTGAGTTGCTCAATTGCCCAGGCCTAGTTTAAACTTGCAATCCTCCTGACTCAGCCGCCTAAAATGCTGGGATTATAGTTGTGCAGCACTATGCCAGGGTCTCTCTCTCTGCTCCTCATAAGGACAGCTGTCATTGCATTTAGGATCCATGCTAATCTTATGTGACCCCGCTTTTACTATATTCTGCAAAGACCTTATTCTCAAATAAGGTCAGTCACAGGTCAATCTTGAATTTATCTTTTTGAAAGACACAGGTCAATCTTAGGCCGATGGATGTATACGAGTATGTTTTTTAATGTTTTACTCTTAGAACAGGTATTGTGAATCATGGACTTGTGTGTGTATTCTTAGGACTTGTGAAATGCTTCTGAAATGCAAATTGCTAAAAGTGTCGATGATGCTCATAGGTTTTTGCCAAATTATGCCGAGAAACGGTTGTCTGTGCTTCCATTTCTACGTTGTTATTGTTTCCCTGCAAACTCACCAAACCAACATCATGAGGGTTTCTTTACCAATCTGAGAGGTGAGAAAGAGGATCTCATTTTTAATTTCCGTTTCTTTGATTAGTCTTGCAAATACCTTTTCCTGTGTTTAGAGATTCTGTGTAACCTTGTGAATTGCTTGTTGCTTACTGCTCCCCAGTGGGGTTGCTGGCTTGTTTTTTTTATTAAACCTATTTTAAACATTTCAAATGCTATCTCGTGCAGTAATGTGCCTCTTATTGTTGTTGTTCTCTCACTTCAACGGAACTTGATCTTTTACATAAACCTGAAGCAAGCACCAAATTATGTGAAATTGTGTAACCACCATAAAGGGATATTAGCCTCTCGGTGTTGAAACTCCGCGGCGCAGCTGTGATGTATGAGAAACCCTTAATGGGGTCACAGAATCTGAGATGGGTGTGACAGGAGCACACGCAGGGAAGAAGGTAAACAGTTACACCAGAAACCAGGCGTGTTTCATTTGATTTCTTTTTAAAGTGTGTTTTAAAGTACATCAGTCGTGGACTTTACCTGAATCCGTGAGAAGGTAACAAGTTCTTTCCCAGTTTTTTTTGCTTTTTACTTGTTTTCTTTTTTGTTTGGCTTTGTTTTTTGTTGTTCATTTGGTTGGTTGTTTGGTTGTTAAAAAAAGACAGGATCTCACTATGTAGCCCAGGCTGGCCTTGAATTCGTGACAATCCTCCTGCCTCAGCCTCCTGAGTGCTGGGAGTACAGGTGCGCGGCACCATGGCCAGCTTTGCCCTGTTTTTGAGTGAGAATACTTCATTAAAGTTAACAAACTCTTGGTACACCTTCAAGAGACTACCTCTGCATCCTGACTTTCTCTACTCAATACCTCATACTGCAAAAAATAAATAAATAAAATGAAGTTTCCAGGTATTAATAAATCAAAACTGGGCATGGTAGTGCATGCCTGTAATCCTAGCACTTGGGGAGCTGAGGCTGAGACAGAATAAGTAGTTTGAGGCCAGCTGGGCTATATCACTAGTTCAAGGCTAGCCTAGATTACATAGCAAGGATTTACACACACACACACACACACACACACACACACACACAGAGTAGTTGCCATGGGCTTGGGAAAAATAAATGGGGAGTCACTAAGCAAGGAGTATAAAGTTTCAGTTAAGTGAGCTGAATTGGCTCTAGACATCTGCTGTACAACGTTGTACCTATACTTAACAATACTGTATTGTACACGTAAAGACTTGTTGAGATAGTGTGTTGTGTAGTGGTGCATGCCTGTAATCCCAGCACTTGGGAGGCTGAATCAGGAGGATTGCTATGAGTTCAAGGCCAGCCTGCACTACAGAGCAAGACCCTGTCTCAAAAGACTTGTTGAGATGGTAGATCTCATGGTGAATATTCACATCCCAGTAAGATACCCTTTCTCATAGAAATGTACCACAAACTGAGCACTATGACTAAATCTGCTCTTGACACATGAAATAAAATAAATATGAGAAAAATTTTAAATGCTTAACAAAGTATTACTAAACCAAAATATACAAGCTGTAAGATTCATCCCTGGGCCAGGGATACAGCTCAGTGGCACAGTGCCTGCTTGGCAAGAGCAAGGTCTTGAATTCGATTCCAGGTAAACCCCATCACCACCAAAAAGAAAAAAGAACACATTGAGGTTTTACTTTTTTATTTTTTATTTTTTGGTACCAGGAATCAAACTCATGACCTTGTGCTTGCCAGGCAGGCACTTACACCACTGAACTAAATCCCTGGCCCCTAAATTGAGGTTTTCAGTGCTTGGAGAACTTTTTTCTCCAGACCAGAAGACAGCTCACAGATGAGCCTCATCTGGTTGGTTGGTTGGTTGCGACAGGGTCTCACTATGCAGTATAGGTTGCCTTGAATTTGCTAATATAGGCCAGGCTGGCCTCGAACTCATGCTTCCACCTCCCAAGTGCTGGGATTACAGGTGTGCGCCACCACGCCCAGCCCATGAGTGAACCGTTCATCAGATCTAACCTTGACCATCTTATTTGTCACTAAACCTGTCAGAGTAAACCTAGTAAATATTTGACAAATTAATCAAATTTGGGTACTGTCTTGGTTACTTTTCTCTCGTTGCTGAGACAAAACACCTGACATCCAAAATGAAGGAAGGAAAGGTTTATTTAGCTTAGAGTTTTTGGAGATTTCAGTCCATAATCAGCTGGCTCCAAGACAGGGTGGCATGGCTGAGGGGCAACACTTCAAGGCAGCAGCTGAGCAAAAGCAGCCAAGTAAAAGGGGGCAGAGCAAGCCTCTTTTTCCTCCCTATATTGTACACAGGACACCCCCACCCAGGGTGGGTGTAGTATTTACAAATCTCCTTGCCTTCCTTTGCACAGAATGAGGATGTTTACAAAGTAAGAACCCTGGCTCCTTGCTGAGTCTCTCAGTTAAACTTCTGACCTTCTCAAATTGACACAATGAACAGGTAACTGCTTGTTCTCTACACCCCAGGATGTAGAGCTGCTGAGTTACTTAATTAAGCTTCTAGACTCCTCAAGTTGACACAATGTATCAACCATAACAGGTATGACAACAAAATGCAAGCTGTTCAGTTCCTTAATTCTGCATTTTGCTAAGAAAAAATATTTGGGCCTTAGATATCAAATAATAATAAATGCTTTCAAGGTTGTGGGGAAAAAGGAACACTTCTATACTACTGGTAGGAATGTAAACTACTACAACCACTATGGAAATCAGTATGAAGTTTTCTCAAAAAAACAGAAACTAGAAAGTCCATCTGACCCAGCTATTCCCCTTCTAGGTATCTTCCCAAAAGAGTTAAAGACATCATTTTACAGGGATACACGTATGCCTGTATTTATAGCTGCACAATTCACAATAGCTAAATTATGGAAGCAGCCCGCACATCCATCAGCAAAGGGCTGGATAAAGAAAATACACACTGGTGCACTACTCCCCCATCACGAAGGATAAACGCAAGTCATCTGTAGGAAGATGGATGCACCTCGAGACCATAATGTTAAGGGAAATAAGTAAAACGCCTAAGTTTAAATATCACACGGTTTCTCTTATTTGAGAAATCCAAACTAAAGAGCAACAACAACAAAAAAAAATCAGAAATAGATCTTTCCCAAAGGGGAAGGGGAACAAGAGATGGGGGAGGGAGGGGAAGGAGACTAAAAAAAAAAAAAAAAAAGGGAGTTAAGATGTGTTATGTACGTGTACCAGCAGCACCCAAGGAACGTGACCACTGTGTGCCCCCAACACGTACCAAAAGAGCAAAAGAAGGAAGGAGGTCAAGAGATGGATACAGGGAGGAGGGAGGGCAGGGAGGGAGATGAAAAAGGAGAAGGGAGTCGGCAGAGTATGTGATATTTCCTGTTCACTCCTGGAGTCGATCAGTGGAGACTCCTATGTGGAGGGGAGTTAACCAACAGCTTTCCCATCACTGGGACAAAATGCCAGACACCCCCAGCTTAAAGGAGGGTTTCTGGGCTCAGGACTGTCCAGCAGGACCAGCGTTTAGATCTCCTGCTTCCCCAGGCAAGGTGGACTTCTTCTGGCCTCCCTCTCTGTTTGTACCACACAGTGTTCCCAGTCGTTCATTGTGCGGAGCTGGGATGTGTACGTAACACATCTTAACTCCTTTTTTCCACGATCCACGCTGGCTGTCTTCATAGCGCAATGGCAAGCAGAAACACCGAAACAACACCCAGGATTTAGAGGCAGATTTGTTTATGTTCACAGGCACTGATCAGGATCATTCCCAAGACAGCAGGCCCTGATCTCTGGTGGTCTAGGGCTTATATGGGATAAGCAGGCAGGGAGTACAGAGGTAGAATGTCTAGCCCATTGGGGATTGGTTTATACAATGTGCATCACATGACCAGCTGTTTCTAGGAGACAGGAGTAACTGGAATTGCAACAGGAACTATCACCTGGGCAACTAAGAAACTGAAGAATCCTGGCTGGGGGCCATTTCCTGTTACAATACCATGGAAGAAGAACATGGTGGAGGAAAGTTGCTCATCCCATAGCAGCCAGGAGGCAGGGAGAAGAGAGGAACCAGGGCGGAAAACACACTTTTCCGGGTCACACCCCCAAGGTCCCACCTCTTTGGACCCAGCCCCACCTAACAGCACATTCAGCTGTGAACTCCGGGACGGGTGAATCCACTGATGGCTGTGACACTCTCATGACCCAGTCATCTTCCAAAAGCCCCACCTCTCAACACATGAGACTTGGGGGACATTCTAGATCTAAACTGTAAGACACAGAGCCATAAAACTGGCAAAATATCTTAGTAGCTACAGAAGCCCGAGTTGCTGGCAGAGTCCCTTTAGAGCAGCCAATGTGACATAGTGAAGGTGGCTATGTTTTGTACTGAAGTAAAGGAGCCAACCACGAGATGACAGATGGGACAGGTCCAGTCTTGCGGATTAATCCATAGACCTCCAGATTTAGAGGACTAGCGATAATCTCCTTTCACTCAGCTGAGGTATCCAGCCAGGAATGTAAGTAGCAGTCCCTGACATTCCCTGGGGAGCTATAAGGGTATCCTGCATAAGTTGCTACGAGGTGGCTGGTCTGGTTTTTTGACCTGGACTCCATCCACTCCTGCAGGCTATGTGGGAGAAGGGAAAGATGTGCCAGGGAGATCAGAGTGCGCATTTCTCTGGAGAGGTAAGTAACTGCTTCCAAAGACGCCTGCTAGAGTCGGGGCACTGTCCAGTGGGAAGGGAGACAGGCAGGGAGGTCTCAAAAGGGGCTGGCAAAGCAGAGGCTGGGAAGAGGATTTTTGGAGTGGAGGTGGATTTTTAATTTTCACTTTGGCTCTCTGTTCAGTTTTATTTTTTCCCTTAACTATAAATATCTATTATTCTTGTAATTTTTTAGCAGCTAGTTGTATTTATATTCAATTTTTTAAGAGCCACTTTGGCTAGGCCTGATGGCTCCTGCCTGTGATCCCAGCACTCTGGCAGGCTGAGGCAGGAGAATCGCATGTTCAAGCCCAGCTGAGGCAGGAGATTAGGGTGTAGTTGGCTGGCTGGGCAAGTGGGCATGACTATCAACCACAAGACATGTGCACAGAAAAACAGTTCCAATCAGACAATGCCATCTTCGGTTCTTCTGGTGTGAGATCAAGCAGTTTTTTTGTTTTTTCTTCTTTTTCCAATCCATTTTATTTCAAGGTGGAAAAGAAAAAAGAAAAAAATTCAAAACACATCAATCGGGGGCAACAATGGCACAGACATTGCATATTGTCGTCCCCAAATTCAAGCAGGTTTTTGATAGGACAGCCAAGACCTTATGGAGCCTGAGAAGTGGGGCACACAGAAGACAGTGGTCACTAACCTTATTGCTACTGTAAGCTCTTTCAGTGGCCTGTGCTCACCCTGTAGCATCTACTTCTTTTCCTACTGTAATTGGCCCACACTCACTCTGCTGACCGTATTTCTTTTCCTCTATCTCTGAGACTCATTTTGTGAGAACCACTCAACAAACACAGCTGGCCTAATCTCAGTCTCATACACACTAACCAGCCCTCTTCCACTACTGGGGATCAAACCCAGGGCCTTCACACTGAGTGCATAACAAGTGATTTTTTTTTTTTCTTGGGAGACAGGATCATCCCTAAATTACCTAGGCTGGGCTCAAACTTTTAATCCTCTTGTCTCAACCTCCCAGAGTATGGGATTACAAACCTGTACCACCACCCTCAGCCTAATCTTGTACTTTCTATTCTATTCTGCCTTTAACCTCCCCTCTTAATTATGTGTTCTTAGTTGATTTTTTAAATCACTAAATTTTTCTGGGTGTGGTGGTGCACACCTGTAATCCAAGCACTTGAGAGGCTGAGGCAGGAGATCGCTGTGAGTTCAAGACCAGCCTGGGCTACAAAGTGAGTTCAAGGCCTGCCTGAACTGCATAATGAAACTCTATCTTAAAAAAAAAGAAAGAAAAGAAAAGAAAAGAAAAACAACTGTAAAAAATAAAAAAAATTTAAAAAAATAAAATCACTAATTTTGTTTAAATCCAGAAAGTCCTCTCTCTCTCTCTCTCTCTCTTTCTTTCTTTCTTTCTTCTTTTGCTTCTTTCTGGCTTTGGAAATTGAACCCAGGAGCTCCATGCTACCCTTTTTTATTTTTTTATTTTGAGACAGGGTCAGTAAACTAAATCACACAGGCTGGGCTTGAATTTACAATCCTCCAGCCTCAACCCCCCAGGACTACAAGCATGAGCCACCATGCCCAGCTAAAATGATTAATTTTGCAGGTCACACAGCTGAGCTATGTAATATTAGCCATTCACCAGCTTTGCTCATACCACCATTTTCGGAATGTTTGCCTCTGAAGTGCCTTTAAGATTGATTGCACATGCGTGGACCACCACTCTCCTCACCTCCTATCACTTCCCCACTCCTCAGCCCTCCCTGCTCCTTTATTCCATAAATAACCCCAAACCATCCTCACGAAGGTGGATTTAAAACTCAGGTCTTCAGTCTCCATACTTGGCCACCCTGCAAATAAACTTTGCAAAACTCCTTGCTCCAAGGGATTAACATACTGTGTGGCATACCAAAAGGGCCTGGCTCCTTAACAAATTCAAACTTTTGTTTATTTTTTCTGTACAGAAGTTCTTAACACCTGTTGATCTGGGCATGGTAGCACAGTCCTGTAATCCCAGTGCTCGGGAGGCTGAGGCAGCGAGTTCAAGGTCAGCCAAGAAATTAAAAATTCTTAACATCTACTGGCTAATTCTTGTCTTTGCAGACTTTATTTAGATGTCACTTTCTCAGTGAGACCCTTCCTGACCAAACTAGAGACTGAACCCAGGGTCAGTGCATGGCAGGCAAGCACTCCACCACTGAGCTGTAGCCCAGCCTGTTTTATTTTGTATTTTGAGACAGAACCTCAATAAATTACCCATGCTGGTCTCAAACTTGTATCCTCCTGCATAAGAAGTAGCCCAAGAACAAGTAAACAACAAAAAGCCATGGGGTGAAGAATCAGCAAACCAGATCCAGCAAGGAGGACTGTGTCATAGTATCAGACAGCCAGACGGTAAGGATCACCTTGTCCCACCAAGACCCCCCCCCAGGCATGCTCCAAACCAAAGTACATGCAGGACCCCAGCCTGCGTCTAACTTTATTTGCATTGTGTGGTTTTGGCCTCCCTCCAGCCCCATGACACTTCCTCTCAAAACCCTGTATGGTCAAAAACTTCTCTTCAAGGTGGGTAGGTGGAGTCAGGTACCTTGCTGGGCCGTGCCTCTGGTCAATCCCCAGCTATAGATCCTTCCATAATCCCAGGACCTAAGAGACCCGCTGCCTGCCCCACTTTCCATGAGCTCTTCTCACTTGCCTGAGGCCAGTACCCTCGCCGCTTTCACTTTGAATAGCTCTTACCCTTCTTCCTCCTTTTGAGTGTTCTGCTCTTTCTTCGTCCGGGAAGGAACCTGCAAACAACTCCCCCGAGATCCCTCATGCAGTAACGCTCCTGCCTCAGCCCCCCACACAGCTGGGGCTGCAAATCTATATGCCCAGCCTCTGCCCCCACCACTGCCACCTCCCCTTCCCTCCACCCAGTCTCCAGCCCCGCCCCTCACCCGCAGGCCTTCTTCAGAGGAGCCCATGCTAGCGCTGCAGGAAGCCTCGGCCTTTGGAGAAACACCTGTATTTGTTCAGTGCCACCACCGTCCTACATTAGACTTTCTTTTCCCTCTCACACTCCTAAGTGGCCTCGACCCTGTTGAACTTTGTCCTAATTAGGGTGGAATACTTTCCAACCGCCAGCAACAGTCCTACCGCCAAGATAAAAGAGCAGATAAAGAGATGGACTTACGCCTACTGCAAAAATTTCCAAGGCAATTTGTATGGGAATATTACCTCACAGGGAAAAGTAATTTGATAGTAGAAAGTGGTTGGCTGGTCATTCAGGGGTTTTTGTTGCGGTGGTTGTTTTGTTTTTAATCATTTGTTATGAGAACTGAGAGTTAGCGCCACCTAGGCGTCCTCAGTGGGATCAGAGAACAGTATTGAGGCCATCAGGGACCCGACATAGGCAACGGGTGGGCTCTGACTGGCACATTTCCTCCATGTTTAATGAGTAGAGAAAAATACTGGGTGTGATTTTTTTTTTTCTTTTTGAGACAGGGTCTCATTACGCAGTTCAGGCGGGCCTTCAGCTCACTTTGTAGCCCAGGCTGGTCTTGAACTCACAACAATCCTCCTGCCTCAGCCTTCTGAGTGCTGAGATTACAGGCATGCACCACCACACCCAGCTAAGGATGTGTTTTCTAAATAATCAGAGTCCACTGTATTTTTTCTTGCAGGGTAGTCATCATTAAATTTATTCACGTGCTCCCCTGTGCCTCTCTTTTCCTTTCTGCAATGCTCTATTTTTATCTCCCAGTTGTGATTGGCAGTCACTTAGGATCGCCCTACTCCCCGTTATGCAGGCACAGAGAGGGGGTTCTCTTGCGAGGATGGCCTGCGGAGGTGCCCAGCTTCTATCAGTGAATTGCAAGGAAACAGCATTGTACAGTGAAGAATTTTCAGCTTGTCCAAAGAGAGAGCTGACCTTCGATCTCAGTTACTGGGAGATATTTTCTAAACTTTTATCTGTCCTGCCTGATAAGAGTGTTTTGTTGGCCAGCTGCAGTGAAACACACCTGTAATCCCAGCACTCTGGGAAAATGAGGACAATTGAAAATTCAAAGGGCTGGGGACATTGTTCAGTGCAAAGGTACTACACACATATACACACAAAGATAGAAAAAAAAAGTGTTTGGATTACCTAAAGACCTTAGATCATGCTAGATAGGCTAACCCTGTGCTATATACTGGGAAAAATGGAAACACAGTGTCAGTTTAATCCCTGAAAGAACTGGAGTCTGAAGTCACCATATGAGCATCCAGCCATGTGCGTAAGACCAAACCCTACTGAAAGCTCTGATGAGCTTCCTTGGTGAGTGATACACCACGCATTTTGCCACATGTTGTTTGCAGGAGGATTTAAATCATCGTGACAGAGGACACCTGGAAGATTTCTGCATATGGAACTCTCTTGGACTCCACCCTCTGTGCCTTTTCCACTGGCAGATGTTAACTATATCCTTTTAATACAGTGAATTGAAACTCTGAATATAATAGCTTTCAGCAAATTCAGTGAATGATTTGAGTGAAGTATTCAACACAATTGTTAGTACCTCTGAACTTGCAAATGGTATCAGAAGTGGGTTGGGTAGTCTTGGGCACTGTTTTTTGCCTTCAAAGCCATTGTTATGGATTAAAAACTGGTGGTCAACTTAACACCAGCTGAATTAAATCAGCATGGTGCTGAGTATAGATGGTTCACCTGAGGAAAGTTGCCAGCATAGAGATATAGAGAGGAAGAGTGGGACATTGTGGGTTCTCCTAAGTGCCATTGTTTGGAGCCTTTGGTTCTCCTGGAGGAGCTTGTCATACTTGCTTCCCCGATATGAATTCAGCCATTATCATTGGAGGAGCTTGGGACCTTGTTGCTGAGAATGGCTGTGGTTCACTTTGGGGGAGCTCTGATCCTTACTTTGAGCATCACTTCCTGGCTCCAGAGGGGAAGATGTGTGCAATTTAATCTCCAGGAGAAGTAGTCATGCTGGTTTCCTGGCATGTACTCGGCTGTTCTTATCGTCAAAGGAGCTCAGGACCTCGTTATCACTGAGAATGGCTGTGATACTTTTCATGGGAGCCCTGGTCCTTATTTTGAGTATTTCTTCTTGGCTCCAGTGTAGAACCCTCAACCTTCTGGCACAGATCCTTCATCCTGCTGGCATAGACTTTCTAGCTTCCACCGCTGACTTTTGGGTATTTTCAGTGCAGATCTGTAAAACAGACTTGCTTGAGACAGTGTCATGGGCTCTAGGCCTCCAGTTGGACGCGTGGGAGGCATTGTCATGGGCTCTGGGTCTTCAACTGGACTCATGCGGGACATTGCTGTGGAATCCAGGCCCTCGCTGGATTTTCTAAGTCTTATGTGTTGTGAACAGATTTCCTGCACTTCCTTGTATTTAACTCCGGGTGACCATCATAAAATAATACTATAAATTCTGTGTCCTGTATGTAATTGTTCTCCTTGTAACCCCTGACTACAACAGCCATGGATTAGGAATCTGATTACATCGTCTCTAGTCTTGGATTCTCCACTTACAGGCTGGATAAATCACTTCATCTCTTTGAACTTCCTTTTCCTCTTCTCTCAGAGGGGAGGGCGTACCTGTGTGCCCACTGGGAAAGGTGCTTTGGGGATGGAGGCACAAGCATGAGGACGGTGCAAGTTGTCCAGTTCCATGCAAAGGCCATAATTGAGTGCAAGTGTATTAAGTGGCCTCTCATGTCTAGGCACAAAGTGTATTAAGTGCTTTCTTGTGTCCAGGAACATTTGATGCCAATGGCCAGGAAGGTGCCACTCCTATAATTTGATTGACCATATCTTTGAAGGAAAAAAAGTTTGGGCCTAAAAAATAAGTATCTGAAATCTAAGTGGGAGCCATTTAAATGAATTAAGGCCTCAGGAAGCAAACTCTATACATTAGCAGAAACATAAATTTAAGTCACAGAATGGCAGAACACCAAAATGCAAAACACCAGAATGGCAAAACCCCAAAATTTTGACAAAGCACTTTGTGGTTAGCCTGTGGGAACACAAAGTGGGGCAACCCTGTGGAGGGGAATTGAGAAGTATCTAACTAAACTACACAGCAGAGATTTCCCTTGTCCTGAATTATGTAGATTGGTGTAGCATATAGAAGTTATTCTGGAATAAGTAACTGTATATAATTTTTAACTGTAAAATATTTTTTAAAAATCACAATGTCAGCCGGGCGTGGTGGCGCACGCCTTTAATCCCCGCACTCGGGAGGCTGAGGTAGGTGGAGTGTTGTGAGTTCGAGGCCGGCTTGGGCTACAACGTGAGCGTAAGGCCAGCCTGAGCTACATAGTGCGACCCTGCCTCAAAAAAACCAGGGCTGGGAGTTTGGCTCAGTGCCTTAAGTGCCTGTCCTGGCAGGCGCAAGGTTGTGAGTTCAAACCCCAGTGCCAAAAAAAAAAAAAAAAAAAAAAAAAAATCACAATGTCAACTCCAGGCACGGCGCCTCCACTGGGCAGTAAGTTCCCTGCACAGCCACAGAGGCCCCTGGGTGCCCTGCTGGGACTTCTGGGCCAGGCTCCGCTTCTTCAAGCAATGCCTGGCACTCTGAGAAGTTCTAACAGTACCTTGGTCGACCAGTTAGTCATCCCTTGAGACTTGCTTTGCTTCTCTTGTTAGTCAGGATTACATCAACAGCACTAGCCAGGCAGAAATTTGAACCGATGTTGGTCAATGCATCCAGAAGTTTCTGAATATTGCAAAACAGACAGAATGTTTTCTTTCTTACCAAAAAGATTACAGTTGTCTGTCTAGAAACCAGAGCGAGTTATCAAAGAGGACATCTCGGAACTAAGGGATGAACTGCAACAGGACAATTGCAGCTGGTCCAGCAGCATGAGACAAAGCAGAGGCATTGGCAGCAGGTGCTGGAGGGCATCAACGTGCAGCACAAGAGGCCTGCAGAAATCCCTCAGGGCTCCTTGGCCAACCTCGAGCAGGCCTCTGCCAACATCTCTGTGCCTCTCAAACAGATTGAGAGAGCCCGGCCTGTGTGGCAACCTCCACAGACAGCTCTGCTGAGCATCCCCTCTGTGGACCTGGCATCTGGGAAGAACTCTGCTGGAGAAGGAGATGATGCGGGTTTTATGTTCCCACCTACAGTTTCCCCCTTA
This sequence comes from Dasyprocta punctata, assembly GCA_004363535.1. Lineage (NCBI taxonomy): Eukaryota > Metazoa > Chordata > Mammalia > Rodentia > Dasyproctidae > Dasyprocta > Dasyprocta punctata. Next base: position 76,357 of record RJWM01004144.1, read on the forward strand.
TTTTTATGAGCTGTTAATTCCTTGCCTAGGTTACTAAACGCCTGTAGCTTTGGTAGACCAAGTTTTTTTGTCTTTACTACAGTTTAGACTCCGTAGGATGACACAGATTCTTTCTTGTAGTTTAGTTTTATTTTTACATGAATTCTGTCTGGGTTACTTTTCTCTCATTGCTGAAACAAAATACCTGATGCCTGAAAGTAAAGAAGGAAAGGTTTATTTAGCTCACTGTTTGTGGAGGTTTCAGTCCATAATCAGCTGGCTCCAAGGTACGGTGGCTCATGGCACAGGGGCAGCTGTTCATGGCCGAAGATAGCAAAAGCAACAACAGCAAAAAGGAAGGCACATGGACAGAAGACTCCTTCTGTCCCTTATATTGTATGCAGGCCACACCCACCTTAGGTGTAGCACTCCCACTCATAATCCCAGCATTGGACCACGAATCAATCACAAACTCTAGAAGCCTGCCCCCATAACTGTATGAGGCTTTGGGGGGACATCCAGACACACACCATAACAACTCCATTTTTGTTTTTCTCTTTGTTGGATAGCTATGATCTGAGGGGGGAAAATGACAATAGTCTGAGAAGGAGGTGATAAGAAGTCTGTAGGCCTTTTGTGGTAAGTACCATGCTGTGGTAGTGTAGAAAAATATTTAACTTTGCTATTTCAAGCCTTTGTACTACTTCAAGAGATGGAATCTAGTGCAGCGATGTTTGTGGTGGATCCAGAGCAGTACAGAGTGTGACTATTTTGTAACTTGGTCAGAAAAAAGAGTAAGACGTGCTGGGTTAGTGTAGCAATGTAGGGTCCTTCAGTCGATGGTGGCTTTTATTTGGTAGTTTCTATTTTGCATGGCATTTGTTTATCCATTTGGAGGAGGGTGCACCAGGAGGATGATAGCTGAACATCGTCGATGCCCCTGGGGGATGAGTCAGCGTCAGGAGTTGGTGGACCTGGACTCAGCGTGACATCTGGGCACAGTGCAGCGTGAGGGGTGAAGGTTTACTCTGCTCTGGCTTTTAGCTCTGCGTCTTGTTTGCTTGCGTTGTTTTGTTTTCCTTCTTTTTTTTTTTTTTTTTTTTTTTTTTTTTTTTTTTTTTTTTTTTTTTTGCGGCACCGAAGATCAAACTCAGAACGTCACAACTGCCAGACAGATGCTTAAGCCACTGAGCCAAACTCCCAGCCCTAGTTTTTTGAGGCAGGGTCACACTATGTAGCTCAGGCCAGCCTTACACTCACGTTGTAGCCCAAGCCGGCCTCAAACTCACAACGCTCCGCCTACCTCAGCCTTGTTTTCCTTCTTTGAAGCAGAGTGTCTCTGTTACAGGATCATGGGCTCCGTTTCTTGCTCATGGGTTTGATTCCAGGGGACGAGGGCCCTAGGGTCAGAGGTGCAGTCTGCAGTGGCCTCACTGTCCACCTCCTCGGGGTGTGTGGGGAGCCTCTCAGTGCGGAAGGCTTTTGCCCTCTTGTTGGATGGGGCTTTCCTCTGCCCTTTACACTCCCTCACTAGACTCCATTCCCTTAAATACTCCGCTGTCTTCTAAGTCCACACAGCGGCCACTCAGAGGTTTAACCCACGTTGTCCCCTCCACGCCCCACACACTGACCTCCGCTCGTCTGGCCTGGCTGCCACCTGGTCCACAGAGCCTCCAGTGCCCTTTCCACTGCGTGCTGGGGCACGGGACCTCTCTCTTCCAATGCCTGCGTTGGGGGCTCTTTGTGTGTTAAGGACTTGTGTCCGTCCCCTTGCCCCTTGCTGCAGTGTACACCCTTGAGATTAGGCGCTCTTCCCCTGAAATGTACATGCTCATACATTAATTTATCTTTCATATATGATGCTTACTCCTCACTTCTGTTTGTGCGATTGTGTGTAAAACATTTGGCCCGAGGACCTATTATTATCAGCCAGAGCCCCACAGATTCCCTCAGTGAGAATGTATTGGTGTTAAACGAAGCTCTCACATTAGAAGGTTTTAACTTGGTTATCACATGCTTTGATCAACAGTTTTCAATTTCTTCATTAAACACCTAAATACATGCCTGTAATCCCAACACTCAGGAGGCTGAGGCAGGAGGATCACCAAGAGTCTGAGGCCAGCCTGAACTACATACCAAGACCCTGTCTCAAAAAAAAAAAAAAAAAAGCTAAAACTAAAAAATAAAAATCTAAATAAACTGGTTATATTTGGAGCAGTCTTTCACTAATAGAGGTATGAAAAGACTGGAGCTGGGCATTCCTATGATCCTGGCACTCTGGGAGTGTGAGGTAAGAGAGCTGCAGGTCTGAGTCCAGACTGGGCAATGAAGTGATTCAGCGAGGTCCTGTCTTAAAGTAGAAAAGACCTTAGGCTCAAGTCCCAGTGCCACAAAAAAAAGCAAGATTAGAAACTGTGGGGCATGGTGGTGCATGTCTGGAATCCTAGCTACTCAGGAGGCTGAGGCAGGAGGACTGCGAATTCCAGCCAGCCTGGACAACTTAACAGGAGCTAAGTCTCAAAATAAAAAAGCACCAAACGTGTAGCTCTGTGGTCAGATGCCTCTGAGTTTCATCCCTGAAACTGAAAGGGGCATTGAAAAAAAAAAAAAAGCAAACTGTTGTGCTTGATGTTTGTGAAAATATTTTGAAGACGGCATGCACAAGTTATTGCCATTTCAGTATTCAGTTGAAAACTTACATGTCAAATAAATAAGAATTTTTCAATCTTATAAAAAAAAAAAACACAATGTCAAAAAAAACCCACAATCAAGCCGGGTGTGGTGGTGCATACCTATAATCCCAGGACTCTGGAGGTTGAGGCAGGAGGATTGTTGCAAATTCAAGATGAACCTGGGCTACAAAGTGAGTTCAAGGCCAGTTTGAACTGCATAGTGAGACCCTGTATCAAAAAACAGAAAACAAAAAACAAAAAACCCCACAATGTCTATACATGAGAAATTGAATAAATTATGGCATGTCTATACAATGGAATTTATGTCACTATAAAAACCAAGAGGAATAACCAGAGTATATTGTTAGATAAAAAAAAAAATGTTCATCAAAATGACAAAAGATATAATAACATACTGAATAAAAATCCATGAATCAAATGATACCAAAGAACAAATAAGTAGAAACAAAAAGTAAAGTTCTCCTTTCTACTGTAAGGGAAACTAAAATGTCAGCAAATAAATGCAGCAAGACCAATATAGGTAGAAAACGACTTCACCCAAAACGTTAAAATTAGTATGATTATTAATAAGACAAATGCGGTGACACAACTTCTAAGGAAATACACTGAGAAGACCACCATACCACAGAAATAGTGTTCCTACCCCAATCTTGATTCAATCATAAGGAAATAATTAAATAAATTCAAGTTGAGGAACATCCTACAAAACAAAAAAAGGTTAAGGAACTACTTTACATATTAAAAGATAAAGGCTATTTGTGTCTGGCAGCCAGATTTATGTTGAGAATGAAGAGCAAAGAGCCTAGAAGAATGATTTAACACCTTGTGGCTTTGGCTAGAAAGGAAGTTCCAGGAAACTGTGGACTGCAAAGGTAGAGCAGAAGAGATCTTGATTGATGAGAAGGAATAGAATAGAAAAGATGGCCTGAGGACCTCACAAGAAGCAGTAGGACTTCACCCTTTGCAGCCTCAAAATTGCAAAAGTGAAAGACTTTGGTTTGAGGAGAAAGCCACAGAGCACCATGTTCCAGAATGGTGGCAGCCTAGGGAAGCTGTTCCTCAGGATTTGGCTCATAGGCACTCAGCCCCTACAGCCAAGAGAGAAGGAAGCCTGACTGCTGCTCCAGCTGGCGGCAGACCTTGGCATCATCCACATGGTGCTGTTTTACATGCATGCAGTATGGAAGAGTTGTGGAGTCAGGAAGGTTTCCACCCAGATTTCAGAAGAGGGCCTGGGAGGCCAGCAGTGTACTCCTAAAAGAGCAGTGTGTGAAGCTGTGAGTGTGAAGCCAAATGTATAGTGCAGACCCCAGAAGTTTGGAGAAGCCAGGAATATGCATCATCTGAGGGAAACTGCAAGAAGGAAGCAAAGAGGGCCCAAGAGAGAAACCATAGGAGCTACAACCACCAGAAGTGCCACAGGAGTGGCGCACCCCAAGCCCTTTGGAGTGCACATCTTGCCACAGTTTGCCTTGGATGCTACACATGGAACTACAGGACTTAACATTTGTCCTGCTGGATTTTGGGCTTGCTTTGGTCCCATTCCTTTGTGGCTCTCTATTTGTAACTTTTTTTTTTTTTTTTTTTTTTTTTGTACCAGGAATCAAACTCAGAACCTTATGCTTGCCAGGCAGGCTCTTATGCTGCTGAGCTACATCCCCAGCCCTCCTTGTTTGTAACTTTTGGAATGGAAGTGTTCATCTCATGCCATTGAATGTTATGAGTGTTTAACTTTCTTTTCATTTCTACAGGAGCGTGTGGCTAAGAGTTTGCTTTAAATCTCAAAGGAGACTTTGGAATTGGGCTTTTAACAATACTAAAACTGTTGGGACTTTGGCAACTCTTAGAGATGGACTAAATGCCTTTCTCATAAAGGTATGTACATGCATCTTTGGGAGGCCAGGGGTGAAATGCTATGGTTTGTGTCTAGATGTCCTCTCAAAGCCTCATGAAGCCTTAGGCTTTTTCAAAGGTTGGTGAATTTAGAGTTTGTGATTGATTCAAGGTCCAATGCTGGGATTAAGCGCATGAGTGCTATGCCCGCTCTAGGGCAGGTAGCCTGCATAATATAAGGGACACACAGAGGCTTGCCTCTCACCGTCCCTGGGTTGCTCTTGCTATCTTCCAATGCCATGAATGGTTGCCCCTCTGCCATGTGCCACCCTACCTTGGAGGTAGCAGATTACAGACTGAAACGTTTACAAACAGTGAGCTAAATAAATCTTTCTTCCTTTAATTTTGGGTGTCAGGTATTTTGTCTCACCAATGAGAGAAAAGTAATTAAGACAACTATATCAAATCAAGCTAGGTGTTATGGCACACATCTTTAAACCCAGTATTTTGGAGGCTGAGGCAGGAAGACCATTGAAAGTCTGAGACTAGCCTGGGCTACATAGTGAGTTCAAGGCCAGTCTGAATGACTTAGCAAGACCCTGTCTCAAAAAATCAAAACTTATGTGCATCAAAGAACACTGTCAGCAGAGTGAAAAGGCCACCTACAGGATAAGAGAAAATACTTGAGGCTATATATGTATATTCTTTTTGGTGCTCTAGTTTTCTATACTTGAGTGGGAGGGGTGGCTTTTCTAGCAGGTCCTGAGATTTCTGAAAGTATGCCACTGGTCTTTGATTAATATCTTGTTTTCTCTTAAAGGCTAATCTCATACACTTCTCACCAAAGACCTGGACCTGGGTCTTCACCAAGAAGTCTAGATTTCTTTTCGTTGGAATATTAATCACTTTTTTTTGTTCCTGGGAAAAAGTACCTGATGTATACAATTTAAAAGAGAAAACGGTCATTTGGCTCACAGGTTCAGAGGGTAGTCCATGGCACCAAGGCAGAAAAGGCATGCTTAAGGGCCCTGAGAGACGAAAGCTACTCAATCCATGGTAGCCAGGAAACAGAAGCAAGAGTCAGAGCCCTCTAAAGATGAGCATTGACCCAACTCCTCTAAACGGGCCTCACCTCTCAACAACACATTCAACTATGATGAATTAATTCACTGATCACAGCTTTCCCATGATCCAATCACCTTCTGACAACCCCACCTGTGAAGACGTAATTTTAGATCTAAATCATTACAGTCAGCAGTGGAATTTGGACACCAAAATGTGGGTCTGTGCAGTACACATTCCTTAACTTCCCTACAGGACTCTGCCTCAAAGACAGCAAGCACACATTATTCCCTTTTGTTTGGTAGCACAGCACCTTACCCATGGCAGACATGGGGTCAATTTGTATTCCTTACATTTAAAACCATGTTCATTCTTGCTCATAGAGTAAACACTTCCTGACCAAAAACGTTCATAATTTCTGTGACTGGCAATTGTGATATGTCGACTTGATTTGAGTAAGAACTGCCAAACAGATTAGTAAAGCACAGTTCTGGGTGGGTCTATGGATGGTTGACATGTTAGCCAGCAAACTGAGGGAAGACCCACCTCGAATGTGGGTAGTATCAACCAATAGGCTTGCAACCTGGGCAGAATAAAAAGGAAAAGAAGAAGGAAGCGTCGGCACTCTGGCAGAGCTCCAATCTTCACCACCACCTTTGCATGTTGATCTCCAATTCCTTTAGCCTTCTGACCCAGATTCACTCCAGCGACTCTGCAGTGAGCCCACAGGCAGTCGACCTTGGACCGGCACTGCATCCTTGATCTGTGTTTTGCAGCGGTTTCCACTTCCTTGGGCTGAGCAGCTCCCGGACCCTCCGGCTTCCCCGCAGGCAGACGGCTCTCGTGGCCTCTTCTGTCCCGATCTTATAAGCCTATCTGTCAAATTCCCTTAGATAATTACAAATATATTTTCTATTGATTCTCTTTCTCTAGAGAAACCTGACTAATACAGTTTCCAAGTTCAAATCATGGATTAAAAATATATATTTACAATTATACCCAGTTTTCAATATCTAAAAATGTATCTAGGCACTAAGATAACTAAAGAATAAAGTAAAAGTGAAAGAAATATGTCAACTGTGAGCCACAAGGATGGATATTATGCATGATTAGTTTTGTCATTTTGCCACTATAAAACTGATTTTTAAAATAAAATTGTGATCAATAATGTTTCTTCATTGTGAGGCATGATCAAAATATACAGTGAACAGTTAAATTTTAAAAATTTGTTATGGCAAAAGACACACTGCAATTAATCACTGCGAAATACTCCTCCTCGCTTCCAAACTGCTCGCCCCATCATCCTTGCCAGCTTTCTGAAAGAGTTATGAAAGTCTTCTTTTTAGAGTGCCTTTATGAGCTGTGATTAAAAAATAAAAAAACAGTGAATACTGCTGCCAACTGCATCCAACAAAAGGCAAGCTTGTAAAATGTAATAGTGTCAAAAATAAATAAACAAAATAGAATATACTGTCTCCTCATCTATCTTTTTCACCAAATCGGGTCTTGTGTGACTTTTGGTTTTTCCCAAAGTCAAAATAACTATGAAAGGCATGTGTTTTCATTTGATTCAGGACATCAAGGCTGCCAAGACAGTGCAAGTAAAGACACTCGTAGCCAGGCATGGTGGCGCACACCTCTAATCCCAGCACTTGGGAGGCTGAGGCAGGAGGATTGCTGTGAGTTCAAGGTCAGCCTGGGCTACATATGAACTCAAGGCCAGCCTAGATTACATAGTGATACCCTGTCTCAAAACAAACAAATATACAAACAAAGCAAAACAAAATAATAACAATAATAACACTAAAGACATGATAAAGGACTTTCAGAACTGCTAGAGGAAGTGGCAAGAATACTGGGATAAGTGTGTTTGAAGCAAGAGGGAATAGTTCAAGGGGGATTCATGGCAGTGTGACCTTTACTGTGATAAATTTTTAAAGCTCTAAACTATTCACTGTATTTTTGACCACACATTATTTTTAGTTATGGCTGCTAACAAATCACGTGGCACACAGCGGGGTAGCATAGCAGTAATCACCTTTTATCTGTCACGATTTCTGTGGCTCAGAATTTTGAGTCAGTGGCCCGGGCAGCTCTAGCTTCCCATCTCCCGAGGTGTCGTGGTCCTACTGGCCGAGGTGCGCGCTCCTCCTCTGAAGCCCAACTGGGTCCGGAGAACCCATTCCCCCAATGGCTGGCGAGACGGTGCCGGCCGTGGTGGGGATCTCGGCGACTCCCGGGGTCCCTCCTCCCAGAGCAGGGCAGAGCCACCAGGTCACTGGGACCTCTCTTTGGAAACCGCGCAGCGTCAGCTTCTGATACAAAGAGCAGCCCAGATCTGAGGGGGAGGGGCCACACAGGGATTTGCATATTCCAAGCCTAAGGTCATTAGTGGCCAATCTAGAAGTCCGCGGCTGCGGTTTCATGTTCCTAGACAAACATCGCCAGAGTGATCTTAGAACTCTCACGATAACTCCAGAACTCTTTTTAAAACAACTGGGCCTGGTAAAAGATAACTGTAATTCGAGCACTCGGGAGACTGAGGCAGGAGGATTGCCAAGAGTTCATGACCAGCTTGGGGCATATAGCGAGATCCTGTTTCAAAAAAGAAAAAGAAAGGAAGGGAGGGAGGAAGAAAGGGAGGGGGAGAAACAGAAAGAAAGAAAGAGAGAGAAAGAAAGAAAGAAAGAAAGAAAGAAAGAAAGAAAAGAAAAGAGAGAAAGCAAGAGGGAAAAAGTAGATTGCCAGTGGGGGTTTTATGTGCTTGTTTTTCCTTTTTTTTTTTTTTTTTTTTTTTGCGGCACCGGGGATCAAACTCACAGACTCGCACCTGTCAGACAGGTGCTTAAGCCGCTGAGCCAAACTCCCAGCCCTGGTTTTTTGAGGCAGGGACGCACTATGTAGCTCAGGCCGGCCTCGCGCTCGCGTTGTAGCCCAAGCCGGCCTCGAACTCACAACGCTCCACCTACCTCAGCCTCCGGAGTGCTGGGATTAAAGGCGTGCGCCACCACGCCCAGCTTGTTTGTCCTTTCAATTCCTTCACTTCTTTGGTTCTTTGGAAGCACTTGGAGTTAGCATGGCAATTTCCATGCCCAGCTTTCAGTTTGAAGTCTGTGGAAGACTTTTCATGGGTCCCACATATGCTACCATCTTTTTCCTAACATCAGAATTGTCTTTTTCCCATTCTACCCAAACTCATATGACCGGTGACATTTGGACAGTGATGAAGAGACTTCTTAATAGCAAAATCAGGCCCTCTGAACAGCATACCATGGTCCCAGGACACACGTTTAGTTGAGCCTGACATCCTACAATAAAGTCACATCCAACACACAGTTACATGCAACACACATGAAATGTGCTATATAATGCAGAGAGACAGAGATGGAAAGGGAAAAGAGTTTACATCGTGGATGAGATGATGATGATGATGATGATGAAGATGATTTAAACAGGGTTTCACTGTCAGGCTGCTATTTAATTCACAGTGCAGCCCAGCCTGGCCTTGAACTTGAAGCAATCCTCCTGCCTCAGCCTCCCAAGTGCTGGGATTACAGCTGTGCGCCACCATACCTGGCCATGAATAAGATTTTTGCCTACAGTTCCCACCAATAAGTTGCTGCCCAACACTGGTGGGCAGAGCTGATGGAGAGGTCCCTAGACCAAATCAGGAGTAGGAACAAGAGGAGGGACGTGTAGGACGCAGCCAGGCAAGGATGGCAGTCAGGAGGAGGGGTTGGGGGAGGGGCTGGAGGAGGAGGAAGCGTGACAGGAGGCTGGGTCAGGCCCAGTGCCACTAGGCAGGTACTGGGCGGAAACACTGGCCTCACTGTCCGCTGCCCTCCACTGTCTTCTTAGTGCTTCTCATCGGACAAACCCAGTGGAAGTCCAATGGGACAGGAAGCCAGAAAATGCATTTATAGTGCTTGGTCCTCTAGGACAGGATCCCCAGCCCAAGGCACTAACCAGTACCTGTCTTGGCCTGTGAAATTATAGGTTCAACCAGGCATGGTGGCCACCCTGATGATTCCAGCACTGGGAGGCTGAGGCAGGAGGATCACTGTGAGTTCAAGACCAGACTGGGGCTTATAACAAGACCCTCCTCCAAAGCCAAACCAAAACAATTCATGGGTTCATTGCAACAAGGGATTCACACGCTCCAAGCCCACCCTGCATAACATGAAGCTACCGTGGTATCTGTGGGAGCCACGAAACCTTGAAAATGGCTTCATCACATGGGCACCAAACCCCCTGCATTAAAAGACGAGCCTTGGAGGTTTTTCAAAAGAAAAAAGAGTGAGCGCAAAGTACTGAAGCAATTATTAAAGACCACCACTTTATCAAACATGTCAGCACTGAGGCCATCACTCTCTTTACCATGTTTGTTTGCTTTGAATTTTTCTTTTTTATTAGTACGTATTTGCAGTGCACAATGATTCCATTTATTGTGAGGCATTGGTCTTTTTATGTCCCTTTCCCCTCCCTTTACTCCCAGCTGCATTTTTCCCTGTCCTCTTTCTCCCCTTCCTCCATCTCTTCTTTTTTCTTATTATCTTCATTTTTTTTTGCTCTTTATTTATATTTTAGATTTTTCATGTAAGAGAAACCATGTGATAGTTCAGCTTGTGTGTCTGATTTATTTCACTTAACAATATGGTCTCAATGTACATCCATTTTTGCTACAGATGACTTGAGTTTATCTTTCTTCATGGCAGAGTAGTACTCCACTGCATGTAAATCCATTTTTCTCTGTCCATTTATCCATTAATGGACATGTAGGCCTCTTTCAAGATTTAGCTATTATGAACTGTGCTGCTATGAACATGGGTATGCATGTACACTGTAATGCAATGCCTTTAACTCTTTTGTGAAGATACGTAGGAGGGAAATAGCTGGGTCAGATGAAATTTCAGTTTTTTGAGGGATCTCCAGACTGATTTCCATCATGGTTGCTTTAGTTTAAATTCCCACCAACAGCGTAGCAAAGTTCCTTTTTCCCCACAGTGAGGCCATCGTTCTTCGTGGCTAACCACACGGCCAAGGCTAAGAAATCCTTTCCTGTGGGTGAGATTTGCTGCTGCTGCTAAGATTCGTCGTGAGGTTTCAGGAGAGGCCGCAGTTCAAACAGTGACACATGCTCTTCATTCGGGCAGCACCACGATGAGATGAACTGATGAAATAGCAGAAGATGTTGAGGCAGAATCATGAGGTGGAATTGTTAGCGAGGATGAATGAGCCCGCATGGTACATAGCCCAGGCTGATGAGTCTACTGATATTGACAAGACAACAATGCTTGCTTTTTTTTTTTTTTTGCAGTACTGGGGATCGAACTCACAACCTTGCACCTGCCAGGCAGGTGCTTAAGCCACTGAGCCAAACTCCCGGCCCTAGCTTTTCGAGGCAGGGTCGCACTATGTAGCTCAGGCCGTCCTTGCTCATGTTGTAGCCCAAGCTGGCCTCGAACTTACAACGCTCCTACCTCAGCCTCCCGAGTGCTGGGGTTAAAGGCATGTGCCACCACGCCCAGCTAACAATGCTTGTTTTGTGCAACATCTTTTTCAAGAGAATGTACACAGGGATATATATTATATGCACTTTTTTTTTCTGACCACAGTGCAGCTGCAGAACAATTCAAATTTTTGAATGATCACCTATCAGGAAAGTTGAAGTGGTCATTTAGTGTTGTTATACGAATGGATGGAGTAGCTGCTATGCATGGATGGCTTTCTGGTTTCAGGACCCAAGTCTAAGGGAAGTCATTTCTGGACCTGAGTCTATGACACTGTGCCATCCACAGAGAAATGCTGGCTAGCCATAGATGTCACTTGAATTTAACAATGTTTTGCACGATGAGATTAAAATGGTCCACCATATTGAAGTACACACCCTTAACTCACGTCCTTCTACACAGCTCTGTCAGGAGACTGACACATTGCAAACAAGTCCTCTCTTACATACACAACTGAGATGGCTTTTGAAAGGTAGATCACTGGCCAGAGTTTTCCAGAGCCACTGCAGAGATTTCAAGATTTCTTTTAGAGTCACCACTGAGAGCACATTTCAGTGATACAGAGTGGGCTGCAAAACTTGCTTTGTCTTGTGATACATTCAACCTACTCAGCAGACTTAATCTGTCACCTGGAGAACAACTGTGTTCAAATTGGCGGATAAAGTGGCTGCATTCAAAGCTTTATTGGAATTATAGGGCAACAAGTGGACATTGGAAATGTTGATATTTCAATATCAGCAGAGATTTTCAAAGACACAGAACCAAAGCCTTGTTTCTCCCAAATGGTGCAGGGCCAGCTATCTGTGCTTTTAAGAGTTCGAGCATTCCTTCCCAATGACAAAAGAACTGGGAAGGAATGGATCTGTGTCCCACTGGTGAATAAGACAAGTGAATTTGTGCTCGAAGAGCACCAACCACCTGAGATCACATATGACAACAACCTTAAAAGTATGTTTGACATGCAATGAATTAACTATTGTTATTATCCCATTATTTTGTTATGAAATTTTATTTTACCTTTTTTTCCATTAAAAGAAAAACTACATTTGAGACAGCTGGGCATGGTGTTGCATACCTGCAATCCCAGTACTTGGGAGGCTGAGGCAGGAAGCTCACTGTAAGTTCAAGGGCAACCTGAACTATATCGTGAGACCCTGTCTCAAAACAAACAAACAAACAAACAAAAAAACAAAACTTGTTGGTGACAACTTCAAATCTCCACATATCCATATGCTGGATTAAAGTCATTGTGGAATAGCCTGAGATTGTCACAAAAGCGATGAAAAGCCTGTTTCCATTTCCTACATCCCATCTTGGTGAACTAGGTTTCCTGCAGTGATAGCAATGAAACCCATTATGAAGTAGACCCAGTGGTGGTCTGAAAATGTTCCACAGATAAGGGGGCTCCTCTAATGGGTTTCATTTGCTTTGCAGAAGCTCAAAGTCCATCCAACTGGTGTCTTGGGCAGCAGCCTCTCACCCTGACTCTACCAACAAATGCTGACTAAAATGCATGGTCACCTGTACTGGTGACTAGAAAAGTCAACACCTGGGACATTGTTACCTTGCCAAGTCACAGTGTTTGTTATGGATTAAAAACTGGTGGTGAATTTAACACCAGCTGAAATAAATCAGCATGGTGCTGTGTGTAGATGGTCCACCTGAGGAAAGTTGCCAGTATAAATAGAGACGTAGAGAACAAGAGCGAGGTATCACGGGTTCTCCTAAGTATTGCTGTTTCAAACCATTGGTTCCCCAGGAGGAGTTTGTCATGATAGCTTCCCCGATATGAATTCAGCCATTATCACTGGAGGAGCTCGGGGCCTTGTTGCTGAGAATGGCAGGGTTCACTTTGGGGGAGCTCTGGTCCTTACTTTGAGCATCACTTCCTGGCTCTGGTGGGGAAGATGTGTGCTGTTGAACCTCCAGGAGAAGCTTGTCACGCTGGCTTCCTGACGTGTACTCAACTGTTCTCATCGCTGGAGGAGCTCAGGACCTCGTTGTCACTGAGAATGGCTGTGCCACTTTTCAGGGGCGTCCTGGTCCTTATTTTGAGCATTTCTTCTTGGCTCCAGTGTAGAACCCTCAACCTTCTGGCGCAGATCCTTCATCCTGCTGGCATAGACTTTCAAGCTTCCATCACTGACCTCTGGGCCTTCCCCACACAGATCCATAAAACAGACTGGCATGAGTCCTTGTTGTGGGCTCTAGGCCTCCAGTTGGACCCGTGGGAGGCACTGTCGTGGGCTCTGGGTCTTCAGCTGGACTCATGCAGGACATTGCTGTGGGATCCAGGCCCTTGGCTGAACACTCTGGGTCTTTAGTGTTGTAGACAGATTTCCTGCACTTCCTTGTTTAACTCCGGGTAACCATCATAAATTAACATGATAAATTCTGTATCTTGTGTGTAATTGTTTTCACAACCCCTGACTACAACAGTTTCCTTAAAGTTAGGTGCTTAGTTGGGTGAAGAGCTCAGAGCAGGGAGACTTAGTGCTTAGGGGTCACAGAGTTTTAGTCTGAGATGATTAAAAAAAAAAGTTCTGGAGCCCCATGATGTTTACACAGGACGTGAAAGTGCTAAATGCCACTGAACTCAAAAATAGTTACGATAGTAAATTTTATGGCACGGGTATTTTATCACAATAATAAAAAAAAAAAAACAGAAAAACCTCACCATGGGCTTCCAGTGAGGGTGTACAGCCAGGGAAAGATCTCCCTGGCCACCCACAGCCCACCTCCACGAGAGGCCCCACTGGGGGTTCTAGGCCCTGTCATTGAACTTGTTTTCTGTGGTTTTGTTACAGGCAACTGAGTTAGACAGAAATATTATAGGCAGTCAGACAGGGCTAGGCCCTCAAGGAAACCGGCACAGAGGACCAGATGTCTTGATGACCTTGGAAGAGACACACACTTCTTGCTGTGGGTCAAATATCAAGACAACATACAAAACAAATGCAGCCATATCCTAAGGATTGATATTCTGAATAGTTCTCTATCACCCTGAGGAAGTCAGGAGTCAGCATCCCACCCCTCTACGGGAAGAGTCATTGTCATTAAGCATCCCCGCTTACTACGTGACTCGCTTCCCCATTTATCCTTGATTTAATCAATTTCACCTGAGCAATTAATCTTATTGGTTAAACATGGTTATGTCCCACCTTATGCCCACCTTGCAGGTTCCCATTTTCCCTGCCTTGGACCCATCTAACCTCATGGTTTTACTCTATAAAAGTCCCTAGAAATGACAGAGTCTTTGGCAACTCGCTCAGGACCCCTTCCGTCCCTCAGACAGAAACTTTCTCTCAATAAATATATTCTGCTCTTACCCTCCGTTGTTCCTAAAATTCATTCTTTGATTTTAGAGAACATGAAATCATGCCGGGCATATAATAGGTTGGGAGTTTCATTCCCCTATATCATTTGGAGGTTTGAGATTGTTCCCCTACATCAATTTCGGGCCAAATGCGCTGTGATGTCATTGGATTCTGGCCACCCTTGGAACCCTTGGCTCCGTTGCCCAGCTGGCCCCAGTCTTCTCCCTTCCCTTCCTCCTCTGCCGTTCTCACCCTGCCAACCCGGTTGCCTGCCATCCTGCTTTCTCATCTCTGAGGCTGTGGCTGGGCCCAGCAGGCCTGACTGAAATTTTGGCACTGTCTGTGGCACACCCAGGGCAGGGTGCAGGCGGGGCACGGGGCTGGGGCTGGTGCGTCAGGGCCTGCTTGGGCCTACTCGGCTCCTCACGGCTCCCTGATGCTGCTTCCTGCCTGCGGCTCAGGGCTGCACTTCCGTCCTCCCCACCGGCATCAAGGATGGCGGCAGGCAGCCCAGTGTGGAGGCTCTCGGACCCACCCTGGATTCAGATGCCCTGGGCCACACCCTGCTCCAATACCCGTCCCTGCGCAGCCTCAGGTTGTCGAGACCTCTCTGTGTTTCCCGTTCCCTGTTATTCCCTAGCAGTAACAGCCGTGTTCCTCAGAGGGCTGCTGTCCGGAAGTTGAGTGTGACTGGTCACAGGATCCCCTCCGCAGCTCTGCCCCATCCCTGTCCCCTCCGAGGTCCCCCAATGAAGAACGCTCCCTCAAAACACTGACTTCACTGTAGACTCCCTGCTTCTCATCCCCGTGCCCACTCTGCTCCTTCTTGCCTCTTCTCTCCAGAGCTTCCTCAGTCCTTCATTACCACCCCAAGGCCCACTGTTTCCAGAACCTTCTCTGGGCCCTCGAGCTGGCCTGCTGAGCCCTGCTTTCTGAGCCTTTCTGTCCTGATGTCCAGGAGCACGCCACAGGGTGATCATCTTTGTGTTGTTTGCTGTTTTGATTTTCCACAAGTGAAAGTAAACCTCTTGAGGGGGGTGGATGTGAGCAAAATATATGCACTGAACCCCTTAAATGTGAAACTGAGTGGGAGGAAAAGGACAAAGCAGCGACAGGAAGTGAAAATGATCACAGTATGTTATGTGCACCTAGGAATCCGCCAAAATGAAACCCATTCATCCTTCATAACCAATTTTTTAAAATTTTATTTTATTTATTATAAATAAATAATTAATTAATCTTTTGGTACCAGGAATCAAACTCATGACCTTGCACTTGCCAGGCAGGCGCTGTGCCGCTGAGCTATATCCATGGCCCCATGACCAATTTTTTAAATGTGATACAATTATATATTGTTGAAATATTTAAAAACTAATAATATGGATACTCATCACTTTTGAAATATTTTAACATAATATTAAATTCATCAATGCCTTTCCAAATTTAGACACAGTTTTAAAAAAAGAAAGAAAATAAACATCCGACAGGCACCACAGGACCATGTCCTTATTTATCTTCATTTCTGTGCACTCATTAAATGAAAGACTATGAGCTGTGTAGATGCTGTTGACACTGAGTCCGGATTTCCCAGCCGTTGATCAAATATTTGCTGATTGACAGGTTATATAAAAGCCTTGTATGGCTTTGATATCTCTACTATCCTTTTTCTCTTCTATTAGAATTCTTGGTTTCTTGCAAGGAATACCCCTCCTCCATTCAGTTCATTAGGAATGAAGCTGACCCATGGCCCATTCAGAGGAGGCCGCATGACCTGATCTAGCCAATGAGACCATTCCATTTCCATGGCCACAGTAATTGGCTCTGGGATGGGCAGCCAAGACAATGAGATTCCACGAGCCTGCTGAAAGACAGTCTGTCCCCACTAGGTCTGCTAAACTGGGAGGAAGGAAGACCAGGATACCTGCAGTCATCTTGTCACTATGAGGGAAAATCTGCCCAGAAGTGAGAACACCAAAGAGGAAAGTAAAGCCAGGAGAACTGGCAGGAAATGTGTTTCCAAAGATGCCAACCACGTATGTGGATCCAGTCACCACAACCTTTAATGGGATGTTCTCTTTTCTGTTTAACCCAGTGTGAAATAGATTTTGGTCACTCACACTGGAATTATCCTAACTCAGATGAATTTCTTTTTGTTGCTGTAGTTGTTTCATTTTATTTTTGAGGCAAGGTCTTGTGATGTAGCCAAGACTGGCTTCAAACTCTTGATTCTCCTGTCTCAGCCTCCTGAGTGATGGAATTACAAGCTCATATCTCAGGTTAATTTGCTCACATGCAAATAAACATTCAAGAAAAACTGCTATGTCACAGGATCACCCTATTAATGCTGCATTCATTGTCTCATAGATTATCAAGGCCATTTTTCAAGAGATCGTCTTAATAACGGTGGTGATTGATAGTATTTAATCACATATGCCCTAAAGAGTTCTGAAAACAACTGTGTCCTCCATATGTGCTTATTATTATTATTATCATGGTTTTTTGAGACAGGGTCTGTCTGTGTAGTGAAGGCTGGCCTTGAATTCACAACAATCCTCCTGCCTCAGTCTCCTGAGTGCTGGGATTACAGGCATACGCCACTACACCTGGTTTGATGACTTTTAAAAGTGTCTGGCAAAGCCCAATACCCCAGTGACTCACTGGCCCACACTCCTTCCTCAAGAGTAGTGCAGCCCATTCCTCTCTCTCCTTCAACTTATATTTCTATTCCACATCCCCTACAAATTTTTTCCTAATTAAATATATGCTCGAAGTTCTTTGATTTAACTCCTATCATTCCTCTGCCACAAAATCATATTTATAAACATAAATGTATATAATACTTACATGGATGTACATTTAAATATTTTCAACTTCCTGTGGTCATCAGGTCATAAGTTTCTTTAATTTAGGTTAGGGTACAATTAAATGAATACCATACAGTTGATTAAAACAACAAAAATTGTAATTTTGACAATTATCAAACATAAAAATAAGCCGGGCGTGGTGGAGCACGCCTTTAATCCCAGCACTCGGGAAGCTGAGGTAGGAAGAGCGTTGTGAGTTCGAGGCAGGCTTGGGCTACAACGCGAACGCAAGGCCGGCCTGAGCTACGTAGTGCAACCCTGCCTCAGAAAACCAGGGCCGGGAGTTTGGCTCAGTGACTTAAGCACCTGTCTGGCAGGCGCAAGGTTGTGAGTTCAATCCCCGGTGCCACAAAACAAACAAACAAGCACCCATAAAAATAATTTGAGGGAGGTACCTCTCTTTGTGAGATGGGTCATGATTTAAGGGTTACAAAGTGTTCGTCTTGTGCAGGAATTCTCCACTGCTGAACTGAAGCAGGTACGGGCAACAAACTTCTCATTTTCATACATAAAGATGTGTCCCCTGTAGGAAGCTATTCAGCAAATAACAAAAAACAGAAAAAGGAAGGAAGAAAAAAGAACTCTTGATACATGTGGCCCTGGAGGCGGCCCCGGAGCGCCCCCTCGCGGATACCTCAGTGGATGAGGATAAGTGGCAGGGACCCTTCCTTCCGCGAAGCTGGAAAGCATCGGCGATGGGGCGGGGACGCAGGCGCCGTACCGGCCAGGTCAGCTTTAGAGGCGGGTGCCCAGGGGCCTCGGCCCTGGCTGAAGCCCTGGAAGTGGCTTCTTTTTACAGCGGAGAAAAAAGAGGCGCAGAGCGTTTAGGGACCTGACGGAAGACCCCGAGCGAGTGGCTGCACCGCGATGGGAACTCGGGGGCCAGACTTCCCAACCCATTTCCTCGGAACCACGCTGTCTTAGGGGGAAAAAAAAAAAAGAAAAGAAAGGTTTGTGGGTCCTCCTGGTACCACGCAGCTAAGTGCAAAATCACCCATCGGTGGGCATCGGAAACTGCTTGGGTTACAATTGCCAGCAATGTCACTACTATTGCTGCGCTCACAAGTGCTGGGAGAAGACTGTACAAAAACACAAGGAGAAAGAAAACCATTCATTCCCCACCCCCGCCCCCAAGAAACCCAGCCTCCGCGCTGGCGGGATTTCCGCGCAGCGGCCAGCAGGGGGCGGCCCCGCCTCGCGGGGTGTAGCTGGCGCGCGGGGAGGTTCGTGTCTCCAAAGGTGCGAGCGGCTGTGGCCTCGCTGTCCCGTGACCGCAAGGATGCGCTGCCGCCGGCCCTGGTGCGGACTAAGCGGGTCCCCTTGAGTTCCATGTGTTTGACCCTAACAAGAGCTTGGTGGTTTTGCGCAAGTCACCGTGGTCGTTGTGAGGACCCCCCCACCCCCGACTTCCCGCACCCGAGGGCTCCGCGGGGACTCGGTCGACCCTCGCCGTGGGGACAGCCTGCGGGTTTCCCTTCGGTATCCCGGGGACGGGCTGACGGTCGAACTCTTCGGCTATCAACCCAGAGGTGTCCGGAGTGAGCGCGCGATCCGGTCAGTGTTTCTCACCAGGAATCTTCGCGGGCAACCCCAGGATGGGGAAGGCGGCCTCCTCCGGGCGTTTTTGGTAAAACGCCATGAGTATCAGGTACTTTTCATATTGTTTATGTGTAACCATGGCAGCACGCTGCAGTGCGTGCGTGTGCGTGCGGGCGTCCGTGTGCGACGTTGGACTGGTGCCACATTGCGCAGCCAGGCTCCTCTGCACGCCGAAGGCATAGCCCCTGATTTGAGGTGCACCGAGTAGGAAGGGCAAAGCCCCACCCCGACCGTACAGCTCGGCCCCTTCCACACAGAACCCCAGGGCGTTAAAATGCAGGGTTGGTCCCGCGCAGTGGCACACCCCTGTAATCCCGGCACTCGGCAGGCTGAGGCAGGAGGATCTCTGCGAGATCGAGCCATGTAGCCCGTGTTGTTCTTGAGCTCTCAGTGATCCTCCTGCCTCAGCCTACCGAGTACTGGGATTACAGGCATGTGTCACTACAAAAGGCTCCCCGGGTTTTTGGGCTGTCTCCTAACTGGGGACTTGGGGTGTGTCTAGAAGGAGAGGAAGCAAAGCCAGACACCTACCCCGGCCAGCCTCTGTCCCCTGCTGTGCTGTCCCCAGCCGGAGACGTGCAAGGGCCCTGGGCTCTGGCAGCCCCTGCCTGCGCTCCCTGCCGGTCCTCCTCTCGTTTGCTTTTTCCTTCCTTTTTTATTTATGACTTGTTTGTTGTTGTTTTGGTTTGGTTTTTTCTTTTTTTTTTCTTTTTTTTGGGTATTTTTTTGTTGGTACCAGGGATTGAACTCACAACCTCACACCTGCAGAGCAGGCACTTAAACCACTGAGCCAAACTCCTGGCCCTGGTTTTTTGAGGCAGGGTCGCACTATGTAGCTCAGGCCGGCCTTGTGGTCACGTTGTAGCCCAAGCCGGCCTTGAACTCACAATGCTCCGCCTACCTCAGCCTCCCGAGTGCTGGGATTAAAGGCGTGCACCACCACGCCCGGCTTGGTTTTGGTCTTTTTGATACAGGGTCTCGCTGTGCAGTTCAGGCTGACCTTGGGCTCACTTTTTAGCCCAGGCTCATCTTGAACTTGCAACAATCCACCTGCCTCTGCCTCCCGAGTGCTGGGATTACAGGAGTGTGCCACCACGCCCGGCCTTGTTTGGTTTTTGAGAGAGGACCTCACCGTGTAGTTCCGGCTGGCCTTGAACTCACTATGAAGTCCAAGCTGACCTCAGACTTGCAGCGACTCTCCTGCCTCAACCTCGAGTGCTAGGATTACAGGCATGCGTCACCACGTCTGGCAAGTGTGTGTTGGGGGGGGGCGGTTAATGATATAGACACCGTATCTTGATTGGTTTTGGCCCCTTGAGCCCCTCTCTCTACCTTTCCCCTTCCGTCCTTCTCTTGATTCCTGTCCCCAGCTGCAGAAGTTGCCTCTGTTTCCCGCGGCCTCTCCTTTCCCTCACGCTGCACTCAGAGGCTGGGTCCTCACATAAGGGGAAACGCGCAGCAGCGCCCCACTCCGTCTGCGCCTCACTTCCTCTAGCGTACAGCGGCACGGGGCATGGGGGGTGACGACCTGGTGCTCCCGGGTCCCCGCTGACATGCAGGGCTCCATCAGGTCCTGGAGATGGGGGCCCCGGTCACCTCTGCGCTGTGCCAGGCTCCCCAGCTCCGTCCTTCTCCCCTGCAGATGCACCTGGACCCTCACTAAGCCCTTGGGGCGCTGCAAAAACCCTGCGTGGGACATGCAGGTGCTGCTGCTGAGCCGCCCACACCTGGCCGGGCAGCTCTGCCGTTCCCCCAGGTGACCGTGGCCGACTATGAGGGGACTATGCCACAGAAGGCCAGCTCAGGGAGAGAGCAAAACCAACCCAGGAGCCAGGTGTGGTGACACACACCTTAGTCCCAGCACTCAGGAAGCAGAAGCAGGAAAGTCTCTGTGAGTTCCAGGCTGACTGTATCATTTTAACTTAAGTTCACATGTAATGACCCAATGCGATCATGCTCACATAGGCTCCAGTACCAAACTTTGTGTTGGTTTGCTAGGACACTGTGAAAAAGCACAGTATACCGAGGGGCTTGAACCATAGCGCCTTTGTTTCACACAAGTGCAGGTGGAGGTCTGAGACCAAGGTGCCGGTAGGGAAGGGAGGTTCCGGGCCTCTCTGCCGGGCTTGTGTCACACGGCTGTCTCCCCCAGGTCTCTTTCCATCATCCTTCCTCTGTTCATGTTAGCACTTTGTCTCAGTCACTTTCTTGTCACTGGGACAAAATACCAACACCCACAACTTAAAGGAGGAGAAGTTTATTTGAGCTGATGGTTTTTAAAGAATTCAGTCCACAGTCAGCATGGCAGAGGGACTGGCGGAAGAGTTGTTGGCATCATGGTGAACTGGAAGCAGAGACAAAGGGAGGAGCCTAGGAGAAAGATAAACTCTTCCAGGCCACGCCCATAGTGATTCTCCTCCAATCAGGCCTCAGCTCCTAACAGCAAGTCAGCTATGAACCAATCAGTGGATGAATTATGATCCAATCAGCTTTTGAACACCTGAGGCTTGGTGGGGGCCATCTAGATCCAAACCCTAACACTGCAATTTGGCTTTTCTATCTACCACGGCTGCCCACCTTTACAGTGTCCCTACCTGCGCAAGGTCTCAGGGGGCTGAGGATTTAGCTCAGCCTAACAGTGCCTGCCTGGCAAGTGTGAGGTCATGAGTTCAACTCTCGGTACCAAAAAAAGAGAGAGAGAGAGAGTGAGAGAGAAACTACCTGCTCGAACTCTCCAGATGGTTGTAGTTGACCTAGAGCTCTGTGAGGATGGGTTTGGGATTTTCACATTTTACACAAAAGTCTTCAAAGAAAAAGGATTTGCTATTTCTTTCTCTGCTACATGACAAGTTAGTTTTTTGTGTCAGTCTTATTTTCAATTCTCCATGATATCTGACACCGTACTTTATAGGAAATAGGGTCAAAATAACTGTCCACAAGCTGGGCCCAGTGGTACATATCTGTAATCCTAGCTACCTAGGAAGCCAAGTCAGGAGGATTGCAAATTCAAACTCAGCCCAGGCAACGTAGTGACAGTCTGTCTCAAAAAAACAGAAACCAGAGCAAGGTAGGTAACTCAGTGCCTAGTATGCAAGGGGCCCTGGTCTCAATCTCTAATAACTCCAAAATAATAATGAGAATGATGCCTATGATTTGTTTATGTATTATTGCTTTTGCAATGCTGGGGATCAAACCCAGGGCCTCACCCATGCTGGCCCGGTGCTGTGTGCCTGAGTGCACCCCAGGCTGGGGCCATGTAATTCAGTGGGCTTACTTCTGGTGTCCCCAGCAGCGGGGCCATGCCGGGCACTTACAGCATATATTACGCTGGAGCTCAAACACATTTGTGCACGATGGCGATCGGTGGGACAGTCTCCCCACCGTGCCCCTCAGCCTGACCAGCAGAGGAAACCTGGACTTTCATGCTCTGAATTCAGTGCTCATCTAAATGCAATCATTCATTACTATCGTGACCAACTTTGATTGATTTGACCTCAGATGCTGGGTCATGACTGCTTTTTCCAACTCAATTTGGAGAGAAAAGAGAAAAAAACATCAGTGTGGAGAGATCTGATAACGGGAGCCAGCAGAGCTGGATGTGGTGACACAGCCTCTAATCGTAGCATTTGAGAGGCTGAGACAGGAGGATCACTGAGAGTTCAAAGCCAGCCTGGGCTACCCAGTGAGATCCTGTCTCAAAAAACTGAGGCGGGGGAGGGAGAAAGGAAGAAAGTAAAACAGGAAGGAAGGAAGAAAAGAAATCAAAAGATCTCTCATCAGCCGGGTGTGGTGGCGCACGCCTTTAATCCCAGCACTCGGGAAGCTGAGGTAGGAGGAGCGTTGTGAGTTTGAGGCCTGCTTGGGCTACAACACAAGCGCAAGGCCGGCCTGAGCTACGCAGTGCGACCCTGCCTCAAAAAACTAGGGCCAGGAGTTTGGCTCAGTGGCTTAAGTGCCTGTCTGTCAGGCGGGAGGTTGTGAGTTCGATCCCTGGTGCCGCAGAAAAAAAAAAGACATCTCTCATGACATCACGGGCCTGTCTTCTTTCCCCCCGTTTTCAGCCCAGTGCTCTGTCCCCTCCCGGCCGCTTCATTCCTCTGTCCTCTGCCTCTTGTAGTCTGCGCAGCTTCCTCTAGGGACTCCTCCTTGCTCGTTGGCATCTCCCGAGGCTAAGAGCCTGTCAGGGGCCCTCAGTGCTGCAGGCCCTGGCTCTGGGCCTCAGCCACCCGCCGAGTGAGCTCGGGACCTGCTCGTCTTGGGGCAGCTCTGCTGCAGTGAAAGACCTCGACTGCTGGCCGAAGCACCAGGACTGTGTCTTCTCACCGTCCCGGAGCAGAGAAGCCCACGATCAAGGCTGGCTGTCTACAGTGTGGGAAAGGACGGGGCCACAGGCCTTGGGGACAGCAGTGTGGCCCACAGCCCTCTGACGTGTGTGTGTGTGTGTGGTGGAGCGGGAGAGAGAGAGCAGGGGAACCCAAGCCTCTGGCGTCCTTTCTTTCCCAGATCATTTTCTCTCTTAGTGCTCGTGCAGTGCATAATGTTCACACTCCTTGTGTGGAGTTGGCGCGTGCACAGAACACATCTCTTTGCCTCCCCTTTCCTTCCCTCTGTCTCTTGATCCTCTTCCCCTCTGAGGAAGTTCTCTCTCCCCTACTTCCAATTACCTTTCATTTTGCTCTTTATTTATACTTTGGATTTCTCATGTAAGGGAAACCATGTGATATTTAAGCTTGGGTGTCTGATTTATTTTACTTAACATTATGGTCTCGAGGTGCATCTATTGTCTTCAAATAACTGAAGTTTTTCCTTCTTTCTGGCAGAGTAGTACTCTGTTGTGTGTAATACCACATTTTATTTATCCATTCATATGTTGATGGGCATATAGGCTACTTCCAAGATTTAGCTACCATGAGTTGTACTGCTGTAAACATGGGTATGCATGTATTCCTGTAACAGAATGTCTTTTCTTATGAGGGCACTAATTCCATCCTAGGAGCGCCACCCTCATGACCTCAGTTGAACCTAAACACCTCTCAAAGGCTCCATCTGTAAATCCCACTACACTGAGGGTTAAGACTTCAACATACAAAGGGGAGAAGGTGTAATTTGGTCCAGAGTATCCATGGGCACATTTTAGGAACTCACACTAGTTTTTGGTCTTCGCCAACATCTTATCTGGGGCCAACTGGCAGTGTGAATATGAAAAACTCAATTGTTCAAAAAATGTATCAAGATTTTCAAGTTTCCCATTTCTCTTATTTAGTGTAGAGTAGTGAGGGTTTGGGAAATGAACTTCTTGGAATTGAATCCTCATTTCTGTACTTGCTAGCTGTATGGTCTTAGCCAGAGCTTACCCTCACTGTGCTGACGGTGACAGCTACCTTATGGGGTTCCTGGGGGGATTATATACCATAAGACCAGCAAAGCATCAGTACTTAGTGAGCCTTTATATATATATATATATTGTTTATTTGAGACAGGGTCTCACTATGTAGTTCAGACTGGCCTCGAACTCACGGCAATCCTTCTGCCTCAGCCTCCTGAGTGCTGGGATGACGTGTGTGACACCACATGTAGCTCACTTAGTGACTCTAAGAAATGCTAACTGATAGTCTTTCCATCAAATAGTAGAAGGGAGGCCTTAGGGAGAATGAAATATGAAAATAAAAGAGAAATGTAGAAAAGGAAAGAGAAAGGGGAAAATTGAACCGGGACAAGACAGAAGTTAGAATGTAGCTCTAGAAGGGTTTTTTGTTTTTGTTTTTGTTTTTTTACTCAGCGTTCTGCAACCAAAATATAATCTAGCTCACAAGTCAGAGCCACAAAGATGAGCCACGTGCATCATCTAAAGCTCTATAGTTGCTCCCTTAAACAAAGTAAAGAGACAGATGAAATTAATTCTAGTAATATACTTACTGAACCCAACTTACAATACATACAATATATTTTACTACCACCCAATACAGGGATGACTATCCGAAATAACCTAAAAATAGCAGCACATCTTGCATTCTGTCTTCCCCCCAAGTCTCTGCAGTCCAGTCTGTATTTTACGCTCATCCTACATCTTCATTCAGACAACCCAGGGTCCAAGTGCCAGGTGGCCACAGGCGGCCACCGCGCTGGACAGCACCCGTCCAGGGGTCGAGACTTGTGCGCTCATTCTCTGGGGATTTGCCAGGACTCGAAAGCACCTCACAGAGAGGATATTTTTAGCAGCTGTTAACAAATCGAGGCTGGTCCGTCTGGGCTGTAGCCAGCCAGTGGCTGCCGTGCGCCTGTTTCCTTCCAAGGTGTTCCAGGCTCCTTCGGCTCCCACAGGAGGGCGGATATGTCAGGGCTGCTTTGGTTCCATCTTCGGGTTGAATGCACGTAACCCATGGCAACAGCACGCTGGAGCTGAGTTGTGCTGGGTTCTCACAATGCTGAGTTGAAAGTGGCAAAAAAAAAAGCAGTTGTCTACAGTGTGGAAACAAAAGGAGGTGGCAAGGAGAGGCTGCTTTGGCCCTGGGTGGCCATGTGGGTCACACACCCTGTCAGGGGCACGGACTCCTCCTTGGAGGAACCTTTGTTTGTGCAAAAAGGACATAGAGCAGAGTCGATAAGCCAGGTCCTGGGCTTGACCTGCACGGGGGCCCCGTAGCTGCCCACAGAGAAACAAGGTTTCCGTAGCCTACCTGACCTACTGGGGCCCCTTTCAAAAGAAGCTCTTGCAGTGTGTGGTGCTGCACACCTGTGATTTCAGCACTCAAGAGGCTGAGCCAGGAGAAATACAGCCAGATTGAGGCCAGCCTGGACTGGGTAAAGTCCAAGGCCAGTCTGAGGTTCTAGGTGAGACTCTGTCTCAAAAAACAAAAAATAAACAAATCAACAACAAGGGACTAGACTGTAAACTGAGTCTACAATGTTATTATACTTTTTTAAAAACTATTTACTTATTTATTTATTTTTTTTTTTGCAGCACCGGGGTTTGAACTCACAACCTCCCACCTGACAGACAGGCACTTAAGCCACTGAGCCAAACTCCCAGCCCTAGTTTTTGAGGCAGGGTCACACTATGTAGCTCAGGCTGATCTTGCGCTCGCGTTGTAGCCCAAGCCAGGACTCGAACTCACAATGCTCCGCCTACCTCTGCCTCCTGAGTGCTGGGATTAAAGGCGTGCGCCACCACACCCGGCTTATTATTATACTTTAAAAAACAAAATCCTCCCAGATACAAAAACAGCTGTCAAAAATCTAATAAGTCAAATGTGCCATGGTGAGTTATCCTAAGGAGACGAATATTGTTTACCCACTTAGCCCAGTTATCTAAACATTTTCAACTTAAAATCCCAAGTGTGAAATCAATGACCAACTTGTGTACTGTAAATTGGAATGACACAGTGCTGAGGTCTGAATCCTTGGCATATTCTAATGCCCAAGCCTATAACACAGTCCCTGATTATGATGTGAGGGCCACTTGGAGCACTAGTTAGTTAGATCAAGGCTCAGTAACTAAGAGTTAGCTGGGGGTGCAAAAAGGATGAGTGTTACGGTGTGGTTCTTAAGTGTCTCTGAGTGGTTCATACCCTAAAGTCTTAGTCCCCAGTCTGCAGCATTGTGAGGAGGTGGTGGACCTTTCGGAGGCGGGGCCTAGTGGGAGGAAATGAGGTCATTGGGGGTGTGGCCTTGAGGAGGGATTGGGACCCCAGCTCCTTCCTGTGTTTCTCCTTCTGCTTCTCATTCGCCATGAGGTAAGTAGTTTCTTCTGCCACACATCCAAGCCATGATGTACGGTTTCAGGGTTCATTAGAGGAACAGATTTAATATATAATATATAGGCTATATAAAGGATTTACAAAATAGGCTTATAATGGCTGCCTGTGAAGTCAGGGTAGGAAGAATACAAAAAGGCTGCCTGTGTGGTTCAGAGCTGGAGGAGCCAGTCAAAGGTCAAAGGCCTGGTGCTCACTGCAGAGTCCAGTGTGAGTTCGTATGGAAAAGTCAGAGGGCCTGCACTGGAAGGCTAAAGCTGAGCTGGAAGTCTGAGGGAACTGGAGATGAATGTCCAAAGGCAATGGTGAAGACCAGAATTCCTCCCAAGAAGCATAAGGGTGGACTTCCTTCTTCTTCCTTTTTTATTCCATTCAGACAACAAGCCTACCGGTCAATGCCACCCATAGCTGGGGTGGGTCTTCCCTCTGCAGTTTGCAGTTTACCCGTCATTCATTCAGACACACCCAGAACTATGCTCTACTAATCCACTAGGCATTGCTTACTCAAGTTGATACCACCATGAACCATCACCTATACCATAGTACCACAGGCCAAAGCAATGAGACCAGAGGCCATGGACTGAAACCTCTGAATCCATGAACCAAAATAAGCCTTTCCATTGTTTAAACTGATTTTCTTAGGCATTTCATCACAGCAGTGGAAAGCAGGTCACTTAAATATTACAGAACTTTCCATGATTAATGTATACAAATCACCTCAATGAATAAAGCCACCTTCCTTTTCCTGACCTTAAAAAAAAAAAGGATGCTTTTTATTGATTTCATTTCATCTCTATATTTAACTAGAAATGTTTCTAGGAGTGGAATTGTTAGTTATTGAGGATGCGTGTGACCCAGTGATTCTTGTGTTAAAAATACAACATAAACACATGTTGCCAAACATGGTGGCACATGCCTGTAATCCCAGCACTTGGGAGGCTGGGGCAGGAGGGTCACCGTGAGTTCGAGGCCAGTCTGAGCTACATAGCAAGACCCTGTCTAAAAAAATAAATAAAAACGCATGCGTCTGTTGACCAAAAGTCATGAACTACACGCTCAATGCAGTGCTCTTTGTAGATGGTTCCCCGCTCCCCGTGAGAATGACTCAAAAGTCCTGTGTGGTGTTTTCACCCAGCAGAGCTCACAGCAGCAAGAGGAAAGCTGCCTGCACAGATAGGACCCCAGTGATGTAGAAGAGGGTGCAGGTGGGACCCCACGCACAGGAAGCACACGGCCAGTGTATGACTGCACCCTGGAGGTCGCTGTTAGGGAGAGGTCGCCATGAGAATGACTACTGGGGATCTTCCGTTCTGTTTCTCTATCTGGGTTCCAATTACAGTTTGCGAGAGTTCAAGACTCTTTCTTTCTTTCTTTCTTTCTTTCTTTCTTTCTTTCTTTCTTTCTTTCTTTCGGAGACAGGGTCTCCTTATGTAGTTCAGACTGGCCTTGCACTCACTGTGTAGCCCAGGCTGACCTTGAACTTGTGCAGATCCTCCTACCTCAGCCTCCTGAGTGCTGGGACTATAGGCATAGCCCACCACACCTGGCACTGAACTTCGCATCTAGATGTGAGCGTGTTTCCGGCCCTAGGTTTTTCCTCAACAAGTAGTACTTTCTACAAAGGACACTTAGGCCAAAGGGAGTCCTTTCACCATCCCAAGGAACTCGGGCGCACTGCTGCAGGGCGATGATACTGT
>RJWM01004145.1:0-104785 GCA_004363535.1 Dasyprocta punctata
GACATATGAACAAGTTCCATTCTGGGAGAATGTGCTGGTAAGTTGGATTTGTTCCTATGTCTGACAAAGTGAGTCTTATACAGTACACCTGTGGAAGTTCACAAATGAATGTTTGAAAGTCATGGACTTACTGTACACAGGGAATCAGGAAACCCTGGGTCCCTAACACTTACTGCCACTCCCATGGCCTCAAGCAAGTTCCTGTGCTTTATGGCTGCAATTGTCCTATCTGTCAGGTGAAGAGGCTGCACCTTTAAGATTCCTTTCCAATCTGATGATACAGCCATGACAGGGAATTTCAAGAAACTCTAGGTAGGGCTGGAAGTGTAGCTCAGTGGTACAGTGCTTACTGAGCACTTGCAAGGCCCTGGGTTAAATTCCTGGCATGACAAAAATAGGAGAGGCCAGGCTTAGTGGCAAACACTTGTAATCCTAGCACTCTGGAAGGCTGAGGAAGGACAATCACAAGTTTGAGTCCAACCTTGGCAATTTAATAAGATCCTGTCTCTAAACAAGGGATAAAAAAAGAGCTGGCGTATAACTCAGTGAGTGGCAAGAAGAGAATTTATTTTCACTTTCTTTCTTGTATGTAAGTGTAGTTGAGTATTGAATTCATTTTGTTACTGAAAGGTTTGGGCACTTGGGAGGCTGAGGCAGGAGGATTGCTGTGAGTTCAAGGCCAGTCTGAACTACATAGTGAGACCCTGTCTCAAAAAACCAAATGCATCCATACATACATTTCAGAAAGGTTTGGGGGTTGCTGACATGCAGCCTCATTCATGTTCTGCTTTCTCTGGTAGCGAGAGACACATGTTGGGCTCTGTGCTCACCTGGTCTGGTTCCAGGGAAGGGTGGCAGGGTCTGCTGGGTGCCCCTGGGCTGGACGTTGTGGCACATTTTTCACACACTGACATTACCATGCAGGAAATGCAGACTCAGGTGGGTGAGCTCAACGCCAAAAGGTCAGAGCCAACGACAAAGACAACGATGGCAGAAGTGGGCACATAGTCAGAAGAAAGCTAATGGGGGCTGGCATTTGATAAAACCACCTGTGACTATGGTAAAGCAAGCAAAACACACCTCCTGATTCCTTTAAATGAGTTCTAGAGCAATCATGGCTCAATTCTCCAAATGGCAGGTGCCTGGGCAGCAGGACTGGAATCAGGAGGAGGCAGGCAAGGCTCTGTAGAGCACATACCACTGAGAGTGGGCCCTGCTCTAGGGTCCACTCCAGGGAGTGTCCCACGCGTCTCCCACTGGTTCTGTCATCTGGCACTGTGTAAACAACATCCCTCATTTGGGTCCCCTCCCTCTCTGGCACTGGAGATTCAACACAGGGTCTTGTGCACGCTAGTCAAGCACTCTACCACTGAGCTATACCCCAGCCCTTTGATATTTATTTGCTATTAACTGACTGACTATTGAACACAGGGTCTTCAAGAGTGCTGGCATTACAAGCATGCACCACCATATCTGACCCCTTTTATTTTTTATTTTGAGATAAGGACTCATTAAATTGCCTGGGTTGGGCTCAAACTCTTGATCCTCCTGGCCTGCCCTCCAGAGTCACTGGGATTATAGGTGTGTGTCACCACATCCTGCTTCATTTCGGTTTTGAGAAGTAAATGAAGAAGCTACAAATCCAGCTGAGGTTTGCAGCTACTTGAACAGTTCTCCTTTGTTAGAGGCCCACAGCTGAGGCCGAAATTAACAATGAGGAATTCACATTAGCAAGGAGCAAAATATGGAAGCCTGATTGCTCATTTCCTATGGGACAGTGTATTTCCTTCAACAGAGAGCCTTGAGTTACCAGAGGAACGTTTTAAAGGTCCCGAAGCATTTATGATCAGACTCCTCTGTTGGCATTACCTTAGTCCACAGACTAAGGACATGAAATTCTCTGCTGGTGGCCTTGACTTTAATCCACTGAAGCTACTGACCAGGGTCTGAGAGAGGATCAGGGCTAGTGTGTTGCTGATTAGACTCCAGCTTTTAGGGAGATACCAAACTTTAGATACCTAGTTGTTCAGACAGCCAGGATTCTAACCTTCGTGTCCATTGGCTAGGTCAGTCTGAGCTCCTGCAGGTCACCTCCGGTGTCAGCCTGCCTCCTGTGCCTGCACCTGCTGCCTGGGGAATGCTGGGCTCCGGGCCACCAGTCCATTGGCTTCCACCTGCGGGTTCCATCAGGCCTTCCTCTTACAGGAATCTACTGAAATGAATGCATGTGTTACCAGCATGAAAAATGCACATCTGGGCTGAAACCAGGACAGCCCAAATGAACAAAATTAAAAGCTCCAAGGAACAGCTGACCTAGAAGTTACTTGTCCCAATGCTTCGCCCATACCCAAGATTGAGAGGAAGGGCTCAAATCTAATAAAATCTGTGGCTTCTACCTCTGTCTTCTGTGGCTCTTTAGGGGAAACCATGAGGTCCTGGGAAGCTGGGTTCTCTGTGGGGATCCTCCCAAGGGCTGTGCACTCACAGGAGGGAGGATAGTTACACAGAAGAGGTGTGGCATTCGCAGGTAATTTCCCTAAGCCCAGGGTGTAACCCTCCCCAGACTATTTTTTCAAGTTAAAAGCATTTTTATGGCTCTCTTGAGAGCAGTTGCGTCTGGATTTTTCCTTCCCTCTGTGCCATCTTCTCCCTCAGGCACTCTCCCCAGTCCAGGTCTCCGGTGAGGGAGCCAAGTAAAGCCAAGGAAGAACCAGAAAGAGGAATGCAGGGCTGGACCCCTCCAGACAAGGCTGATTAGAAGTTCAGCTGCTGATCTTACCTCTGCCCCAGGTCCTGGATGAAACTGCTTCCAAATCTGTAACCCTATGTGATTAGGCTGTGGACTATAGGGCTCTAACTCAAATCACAGAGAGCCTCTTTGGTTTTTTTTTGTGTGTGTGGCATCAGAGATCAAACTCACAACCTTGCACCTGCCAGACAGGTACTTAAGCCACTGAGCCAAACCCCTAGCCCTGATTTTTTGAGGCAGGGTCACACTATGTAGTTCAGGCCGGCCTTGCACTCGAGTTGTAGCCCAAGTCAGCCTCGAATTCACAACACTCCTCCTACCTCAGGCTCCCTAGTGCTGGGATTAAAGGCGTGTGCCACCACGACCAGCTCCAAGAGAGCCTCTTTGATCTAGAAGTTTCTCTGAATTACTCCCCCCCATCCTTTTCTCTTCCACCTCTGTTTAGGACTTTATTTATTTATGAAAGTAAATATCACTGTTCTTTCTGAGGTTCTAACTGCCTTTATTTATTTTTGGTACTGGGAATCAAACTCACGACCTCATGCTACCCAGAGCCAGGACTTCTATTAAAATGAAATGATTCACTTACTATATCTTTACAATAGCTATTGGGGGCTGGACTATTTTCAGATGAGGAAGCAAAGGTTTAATGGGTTTAATCCAAAGCTACACACAGTCTGTTAAGGGTCTTAATTTGTCCAACTCAAAATTCAATGGTCTTTTTCTGCCTCCGTCTATTTATTTGTAAAGTAGAAGTGTTAATAGCACTTTCTAGCGTTCCTGGGAGGGGCAGATGCTTTGACATGTGCCAGGTGTCTGAGGCGGTCCTGGGGAGACACATACACACTTCTGTCATGGGTAATGCAGCCACAGGGCCCTCGCAAAAGCCTATGCCCTGTTGCTGGGACTTCCAGCCTCTAAATCTGTGAACTAAATAAACTCCTTTTCTTTGTAAAACATACACAAGGGCCAGGGGTACAGTTCAGTGGCATGGGGCCTGCCTGGCAAGTGTGAGATCCTGAGTTTGATTCCTGGTTCCAAAAATAAATAAATAAACAAACACAAATAAAATCCAGGGCTTGCTATATAAAGAGTGTTCAATAAACTTCCACTAATATTGTGGTGCTTCTTTACTATTTCAGGCCCCGGATTCCTGACTCCTTTGTGGGAGGAGGAGCCTACTTCCAGACTTCGGCAGTGTTAGGGAAAAGGGGAATGAACCCATTGTTTCCCAGTTCCCAGTAAGCTGGTGAGGGTAAAACAGATACTGTAAGCAACAGCACTGAGCCGCCTGCCTGAAGCTTTCAGATACAGATAAATTCACAAAGTGGAGGGGTGACCTCTTTGCAAATTGCTGAGGGCCCAAAGAACAAAGACTTGTGAACTAAGCCAAGATTATAAGGCAACATTCTACTCTGTGGCGTGCTAAAGGCCTTCTATTCTGAGGTGGTGCTGGATGCTTCTGGCCTTTTATTGTATCTTTACCAAGCAATTACAGTACAAGGCAGGGCCAGTATGTGCAGAAAGGAGGGACCCCGGAGGTTAGGGCTACCAGCTGCAGGGAGAGCTCTGAACTCAGGCAGGGAGCCCTGGGGCCTGGGAAGTGCTGTCTGGGGCAGAGACTTGCTCTGTAGCTCAGCTTCTCTTTGACATCAGTTCCTATAAATGGCAGGGCCAGGTGTGGTGGTGCACACCTGTAATCCCAACACTCTGGAGGCTGAGGCAGGAGGACTGCTGGGAGTTCAAGGCTGACCTGAGTGATTTAGTGATTAAAAACCAAAAATAAAAAAGGTCTGGCCAAGAATATAGCTGAGTGGCACAGTGCCTGCCTGGCAAGCAAAAGGTCCTGAGTTCAATTCCTGGTACCAAAAAAAAAAAAAAAAAAAGACTGCAGATGTAGCTTGTGTGAAGCCCCTGAGTTCAAGTATATATATATATATATATATATATATATATATATATATAAATATATATATATAACAGGACTAGGTTCCTGCCATCCTGGGAACTTTGGAGGAAACCAAAGTGATCATGTGGGTAACTTTGGCACCAAGTCAGTTGGCCGCTCCTGAAACGAGGCCAACAGAGAATGCAAAATACAATCAGGAAAAAGATAGACCCTGTAAAATAGCTTTCCATACTTAATCAAGGGAACTAGTTACCCCAAGCTCTAGATGCTGTCGAAAGTTGTTGGAAGTCATGTTCTAACAGTTGCAATTTTTGGTGATCAGTCTGCCCTCAGAGGAAAACAAACAAACAAACAAACAACCCCCACCCAAATCCAGAAATAAAACAAAAAGCTGAAAACATACAAATGTCTGTAATTACGCAGTGCAATGACGTCTGTCCATCCAGGCTTGCCGCTATTTCGTGTTTATCAAGGGAGTCCCAGGTTTGCCTTGTCTGACCCCGTCCCCGTGATGGCGCCTCACTTGGAGATCACAGCAGATCTTTCTAGTTTCCAACGTCCAGGGAGAGGCTGAATATCTGCGTTTCATCCTGAGTTGATGCTCTTCTAACTTCCGTGCCACCTGAGCTGTCCAAGGGGGACATAAGCAGCACGTACAGAGTTCAGACCATTATGAACCAGGAATGACCACATCTTCCCGGCCAGTCACCAGCGTTAACTGGGACTAGAACTCACTGGGACTAGGTCTCACCGGGAGCACTTGGGGTCCAGGCACAGGGGAGGGGAAAGGGATGTCGACGCTTCCTGAGCTCACCCTATCCGCTCAACTGGGGAGACCGAGGGGCTCCTCCTCTCGCGCTTCTGTGGCGGATTTCCGAAGCTTACAGAAACTGGGGGTCCGGGAAGCCGCGAGGAGGGTGGGGGCTAAGAACGAGGACAGATGCTGGGACAAAGACGCGCGAGCTCTGGCGGAGACTCGCAGGCTGCAGAAGGAGAGGGTTCCCTGCGCGGTAATCGGAGTCGCTAAGGGGGCGACACTACCTGTGTCTAGTCAACTCCGCGCAGGTCCCGCCGGCCCCGAATCCCGGACCGTGTCCCCGCAGCCAGTCCGACCCCAGCCTCAATCCTGGGCACGCGCCGCCGGCCCCGCCCCTGCTATCCACTGATTGGCTAGATAAGGACGGACGCTCCCGCCCCACCGCCTCATTGGCTGAGATGGCCGCGGACCCCGCGCGAGTTGCCACTGACATCACACGGCCTGAGGCGACGGCGCCCCCCGGCCCAGTCCTGCATCCCCCTCGGCAGAGGCGCAGCCGCGGTGCCCGGCGGAGGATGGTGCGCGGCGCGCCGGGGGCCCTCAGCCGCCAGAGCCGCAGCGCCGCAGCCCAGCCCGCCGCGGCGGGCAGCCGACCCCGGCACGGGACGCGGGGTGGGCGGCGGCGGTGAGGCGCGGAGGGGTCCGCGGCGGCCATGGGGGCCCTGACGAGCCGGCAGCACGCGGGTGTTGAGGAGGTGGACATCCCGTCCAATTCCGTGTATCGCTACCCGCCCAAGTCTGGTGAGGCCGGAGGAGGGGCGCGGGGAGGTGGGGACAGCGCGTCGGGATGCGACACGGTGGCCGAGGCGGCTCGGCAACGAGCTTCCCGGCGGGGGGAGGGTAGTCGAGAAGGCGGAGGTCCCCCCGCACTGCTCCGGCGAGCGGGATGCGGTAGGGGCCGGCGGGGTCACCGGGGTCACCCTCCGCAGGGGACGCGAGAGGCTCAGCGATAATCCGCCCTGCGGCAGGGACGCGCGCCGGCGGATGCGCTTCTTGGGGCGGTCCCAGGGGAGACGGCCTCGGCTTGGATGACGCGCACCTGGGCCAGGTGCTGCCCCCGGTTTGTCGCATCCGGGACCCGGGAAGGTTCGAACGAGGTTGTTCCCATGGGAAAGGTCCAGTGGCCTGTTGGAGGAGGGAGGCCCAACTTGCGTTTGCAAGGCTTGTCTTTTTCGAAGGACCGTCAGAAGAAAAAACAAAAGTGTTTCCACAGAAACGTTTGGGAATCTAAGTGTAAGACACTTAAATCGTCCCTTTGCCAGAAGAGCCGCAAGCATGATTGTCGGTCTAGACATAGGTGTGAGGTGTGTTCAGTCCTCGGGAGAGTCGTGTTTGTTTTCAGACGCGCACCTTCCGTTTAAAAGGTGACTGCCTCTCGCTGCTGGCATCAGCACTGGAAGTGCGGGACAGCAGCAGAGAATCCTGTCTGAGCTATTGGCACTGGATCAGGATCTGCTCTTTATATTTTAACTTGGTCTTTTCAATACTTCTGGGGGGCCCCATGGATCCCACCTCCTCTCTGGCTTGGGATCTAATGGGGATTTGGGTGATCGCGGAGTGAGTGAGGTGTCAGAATTGGAATGGAGCCATTGGCCTTTCGGTAAAATAAAGACATGCTAATGAGAGGAGCTAGTTTCTCAGCAGTTCATCCAGTTTCTGCCAGGTGAAAGCAGGGGCCAGACAATGAACCTGCCTCCCTGCAGAGTGTCTGCCAGAGCTCTGTTTCGCACTGCTTTTGTGCCAAAGAATGAATCCTTCAGAGATGAGTATGAGCAAGAGCTGCTCTAGGAAGGTTTGCGATAAAGCTGTGAATCGTGAGTATTTGAATAAAACTCCAGCCAACCATGACTGCATGGAACAGTGCTAAAGAAGACGGGCATCTCGTTTATTTGTTTGTTTGTTTATTTATTTCCGTGAAACTGGGGATTGAACCTAGAGCCTTCATACTGAGCTGCATCCCCACCTGTTTTCTAATTTTTTTTTAATTTTGAGACAGGGTCTTCTTAAATTGCACAAACTGGGCCTGAAATTGGGATCCTTCTGTCTCAGCCTCTCAGAGTGCTGAAATTACAGGCATCCTCACTCCCAGCTGGGTTAGTTTAAAAGGATGAAGGCATATGGTGAAATTTTGTCCTCATTGCTGTTGTCCGTTCACGTAGTTCACCTTCCTTTTCACACACCTCCCAACCATATGTAACTTTTGGTTTCCTTGGAATTCTTCCAGAATTTCCTTTCTTGTTTGTTTTTTGGTACGGGGTCTTGCTATGTGGTTCAGAATGGCCTTGAACTCACTATGTAGCCTAGGTAGCCTTCAACTTTCAGTGATCCTCTGGCCTCAGCCTTCCAAATGCTGGGATTACAGGCATGTGCCACCACACCTGACTTCTTCTAGAGTTTCTTATACAAATACTGTACAAGCATAGTAGGCTATTGATACTCTTCTACCCTTATTCTTTCACTTTCAAAGATACGAGAGATCTTTTTATAGTTTTTATATTTGAGAGTTTTGTTCTTTTTAATGCCTGTGTAATATTCCTTGAATGTGTGTGTCTTTTTTTTCCCCCTCAGTGAGGACAAAAATTTCACCCTATGCCTTTCATCCTTTTAAACTAACACAGCTGGGAGTGAGAATGCCTGTAATTTCAGCACTCTAGGAGGCTGAGACAGAAGGATCCCAATTTCAGGCCCAGTTTGTGCAATTTAAGAAGACCCTGTCTCAAGTCCTATTGAACTTTTTGGGTTTTTTCAATATTCTGCAACTGTAAACATGCAGCAATGAATAATGTTACCCTTATGTTCTTAGGTGAATTTTAGCTTTGTTAATGAAAGCATGAATATCAACCATTTAAGTAACAGAAAGCATGAGGGAGTTAGCTTCTATATAATATTTTTATTTTTGATTAGCATACAGACCAGTTCTATGCTAACTACTTGCATTTCATTGTGACTTTTAAATTTTTGAGTTAGAGATCAGAGATGCTTTTAATCCTTATCTAAAATCTTTGCTTTTTTTTTTTTTTTTTTTTGTCTTTTTGAGACAGGGTCCCTCACTATGCAGTTCAGGCTGGTCTTGAGCTCACTTTGTAGCCCAGGTTGGTCTTGAATTTGCAATGATCCTCCTGCCTTAGCCTCCCAAAAGCTGGGATTACAGGCATGTGCTACCACGCCCAGCTAGATTTTTGCATCTTTAAAAAAGCCCATGTTCATTTATTTAGCAAAGGTGTGATTTTGCTGAGGTGGTTGTTTTTATGCATACATGCCCATTTTGTAACAGGAAAATCCACACTGATAAAAGCCATTAGGCCTGTATTTTCTATCCAGGAAGAAATAGACGCACTATAAAGACAGTTGAAATCACGTAAATCAGTACCTCATAAGTCTATGTTCCATTTCTCTAAACAGATTTGAGCAGATTGTGAAATGTAATCATTTATTTTATGAAGTCTTAAGAGATAGTTTGTATAAAAATTCAGAATGGTAATCAGAGTCCTGAGCAGTTAACCTAGTTAAACCTTAATTTTTGCTTTCAACTGATTAGATGAAGGTTCCTCATCCCTATTTTTGAGGGTAATCTCCTTTGCTTAAAATCATCTGATTGTAGATGTTAATCACATGTATATCATCATCCTCCAGATTTTTGTAATATTGGAGTATGCATTTGCTTATTAAATGAGTTGTCCCATGGCAAGAACAGTTTTCTAAAACGTAGAATAAGCTTTTGCCTGTCCAATACTGTAATTTTTATAAAAATTTCTTTAAGCTTCTTCAAGTGGATCAATCTCTTTATTTATATAGGTGCTAGCTGGAGATATAGCTCAGTTGCACAGTGCCTGCCTGGCAAGTGGGAGGTCCTGAGTTCAATTCCTAATCCTCCCTCAAAATAAAATGAAATAAATTATATAGGTGCTGAGGGATGGAACCCAGAGCCTTGCATGTGCTAAGCTTTACCACTGAGCTACACCTCTGGCTCATTAGTGTTAGGTTTTTGTTTTTTGGTTTTGTTTTAAGAGCAGAATATATTTATTGAAGAAAGCTTCTGTCTGAGAGAGGCAGAAGGAGTCCCAAGCTAGTTGCCCTTTTTGAGGTTTTTTTGAGACAGGGTCTTACTATGTTCCCCAGGCTGGCCTTGAACTCGCAGCAATCCTCCTACCTCAACCTTCTGAGTGCTGGGATTACAGGTGTGTGCCACCATGCCTGCTACCAGTATTAGTTTTTAGCATTTAGAAGATGATAATTCTCCTACTTTTGAAAAGCCCCAGTATTATTTTTTTTAACTTTACTTGACTGAGACCATACTGATTAGTTTCAGTTCTTAATTTTGCTTTGAGATTTAGGGACTTTGATTTCTTTATGTGATGGTGTTCATATTCTTTGGTTCTTTGGCCTTTCTTTTCTCACTTACTACTGTTAACGTGCACTATTGAGCATCTGCTATATCCTGTGCATTGTGCTTGCACCAGTGCAGATGGTCCTCCCCCATCCATTCATTCAACAACTATTTATTGAGAACATACTATGTCTTTGGGCTCAAGATGAAGGAGTAAGCAAAATTGGCGGTCTCACCCTTCCATCCCAAATTCCTAAGAATAAGAGAGTCTATGCTTTTAATACTAGCGAACAAAGGCTATTTACGATGCATCAAGACCGAGAGGAATCCTGACAGATGGAAAGAAGGTGAAATCAGATAGATAAAGCAAGCACTGCTCTGAATGCAGTTGTAGAAGAATCACTGAAAAATGTGTTCTCAGCCTGAATGTGACAGAAGGGAGTCAGTGGTTGGGGTCACCAGGAAGATCACACAGGTAGCAGGATTCCCCCATTATTGACTTTGACTCTTTTAGGCCAGGTAGTGGGGATAGGTAGAGATTTTAGGGTCCTTGGGTCACAGGAGTAGAGCATTGCTCAGGCAGCAAATACAGCCCAAGAGCAGGAGTTTCATTTCTCCAGTCCCTCCTGGTTTCCTCTGCCAGCAGCAAGCACCTTTGTTTCTGTGCCAGGAAGGCTGAAGTCACCCCTGGAGCACATAACAGTGCATGGGTTCTTATCCATAAGTTCATGTTTTCGTGCCTGTGGCTGGTAGCAGGGTAGATGACCCCAAATCAAGTTTGTAATTTGTGATGTGGGCCATGAAAGGCAGTGCTAACAACGCTAGCTGGCATTTGGTGGTTGTAGCAATCAGGGTTCTGCAGAGTGGAATAACTAACAGGAGATATATATGAGATTTATTTTGAGGAATTGGCGCACATGAGTGTGGGGGCTGGCAAGTCTGAAATCTCTGTGGCAGGCCAGCTGACTGGAAGGATTTCTGTGTTACACTCTTGAGGCAGAATTTCCTCCTCTTTGGGAAACCTCAGGGTTTACTCTTAAATCCTGTCATGGATTCAATGAAGTCTACCCACATTATCAAGGGTAATGTCCTTTATTTAAAGTCAGTTGGTAGAGATGTTAATCATCTCATAAAATCCCTCATTCCAGCATGTAGACTAGTATTTGGGATAGACAACTGAACACTACAGCCTGGCCAAGAGGATGTCAACAATGTAACTGTCATGATAGCTTCCTATTTGATTTATTCTTGCTAACTAGGTGGTAAGCTTGAGTTTCTGGTTGCTGAAAGAGTGCTTGAGCATGCAAAGCAGAAATGACACAGTTGTTGAAAATCATTATTTTGAGGCTGGGGATTTAGCTCAGTGACATAAGAGATGAGCGCCTGCCTGGCAAGTGTGAGGTCATGAGTTCAATCCCCAGTACAAAAAAAAAAAAAAAAAAAGTCATTATTTAAAGATCACACTTCTTTTGAAATTTCATTTTCTTCCTCTTTGAAATAAAATGGATTTAAGGAAAAAATTAGAGATTGCACATCTGTTGGGCACACAGTGGTACATGTCTGTAATCTCAGCTCCTGGGGAGGCTGAGGCAGGAGGATTATAAACCTGAGCCCAGTATGGACAACTTTGTGAGACTTTATCTCAAAATAAAAATAAAAAAGTCTGGGGCAGGGCATGATCATGTATGGTGAGGTAGGAGGAGCATGAATTCAAGGCCATTCCATACTACATAGCAAGACCCTGTCTTGAAAAACAAAACAAACAACCAAACATGTCAGCTAAGGATGTGCCTCAATGGCAGAGAGCCCCCAAGTTCAATCCCCAGTACCTCCCCCGATAAAGATTACATTCCTTCTAAAATTTCAGTACTTGTTATTTAGTGACAGAGGTAGGATGCATGCATTTCAAAAATTAATGAGTATACAGAATATATTATAACCATAGGGTCTCTATCCTCGGCATGCAAGTTTGGTTTACTATCTGATGCCTAATCACTGTTAATATACCATATTAGAAGAACAAAACACTGCTGTGTGTGATGGCACATGCCTGTACCAGTGCTTGGAAAGCTGAGGCAGGAGAAACGCTGTAAGTTTGAGGCCAGCCTAGGCTACATACTGAGTTCAAGACTAGCCTGAACTACATAGTGAAACCTTGTCTCATAAAAGCAAAAAACAACAATACAGAACAACAACAAAGCAACAAAAATAGAACAAAAAACAAAAATTACTTGACTATTTCAATAGATGTAGACAAACTGACAGAATCCACTGCTCATCAGTGGTAAAACTTTTGCCAAACTAGGAATAGAAGAGAACTTTTTCAACCTGATAAAGGGCATCTATGAAAAATCAGCATCATACTTAATGGTGAAATACTGAATGCGTCCCTGCTAATATCAGCAACAAGAAAGGATATCAGGTTTTGCTCTTTGATATTGTAATTGGCAAAAAAAGTAAGGCAAAAAAAAATTTTAAAGCATGCCATCTAGTCTGTTAAGGAAGAAATAAAGCTGTTTTGATTAACAGATGACATGGTTCTATCAAGGATTAGACACATATGCGTACACACACACACACACACACACACTAAAATAAATTAGGAACGCTGCAGTAACGAGATCAATAACAAAATCAATTGTATTTTTAATTATTTTTCTATGCTGGAGGTTAAACCCAGTTCCTTATACATGTCGGGTAAGCAGCTCACCAGAGTTATAGCCCTAGGCTTATTTTATTTTTATACACAAACAATCTGAAAATGAAGTTAAGAAAACAAGTCCATCCCTAATAGCATCAAAAAGAATAAATTTCTTAGGAATAAATTTAACAAAGGAACTGTGAGACTGATATGCTGAAAATTCCAAAATGTCACTGAGATTGATGCCTCAAACAAATTTACAAAGATCTAAATCATTGCAGACATTTCATGTTCATGGATTAAAAGACTCAATAATGTTAAGATGCCCATCTTCTCCAAATTGATCTATACACTGAATGCCTTTCCTTCAAAATCCCAACAGCCTTTTCAGTAGAATTTGACCATCCTGACATTTACATGGGCATACAAAGGACATAGAATACCCAAAACAATTTTGAAAAAGAACAAAGTTGGATTTTCACTACTATATTTTAAAACTTGCAGTAATCAAGACAGTATGGTATCAGCATAACAAAAGGCATCTGGATCAATGGAACAAAATTTCAAGCCAGAATTAAATCCTTACATTTATCAGTTGGCTTTGATAAAAGTAC
Organism: Dasyprocta punctata; assembly: GCA_004363535.1. Taxonomy (NCBI): domain Eukaryota; kingdom Metazoa; phylum Chordata; class Mammalia; order Rodentia; family Dasyproctidae; genus Dasyprocta; species Dasyprocta punctata. The sequence goes on from RJWM01004145.1 coordinate 13,058, forward strand.
CAGAACAATTCAGTGAAGAAAACATGGTCTTTTCAATAAAGAGTGTTGGGACAATTTGATACTTATAAGCAAAAATAAACAAACTCAGACCCTTACTTCACATCACCAAGAAATTAACTTGAAAGATCATAGAGCGAAAAGACAACCCAGAGAGTAGTAGAAAATGTTTGTAAATCATATATACAATAAAAGATTTGTACCTGGAATTTATAAAGAACTTTATTATTCACCAGGCACAGTGGCCCATGCCTGTAATCCTAGCACTCTGGGAGGCTGAGGCAGAAATATCACAAGTTCATGTCCAACCCAGGCAATTTAGTGAGAACCTGTCCCAAAATAAAAAATAACTGGGGATGTAGCTCAGTGTAAAGGTCCTAAATTAAATGTCCGGTATTGGAGAGAGAGAAAGAGAGAGAGAGAGAGAGAGAGAGAAAGAGAGAGTGAGAGAGGGAAAGAGAAAGGGAGAAAAGAACTTTACAACTCAATAATAAAAAGACAACCCAATTAAAAATGGGCAAAGGATTTGAATAGACATTTTTCCAAAAAAGGTATACAATGGATACACCACGATCCTCCTGCCTCAGCCTGCTAGTGCTGGGTTTGTAGGCATTCACCACCATGCCCAGCTAGCCACATTGGAAACAGTTTACCAGTGTCTAAAAGTTAGGTACGAAGTTACTTTAACCTTCAGAATTTCTACTACAAATCAGGTCAAAAGAAAAGATGCAGATATTTATAGCAACACTGCTCATAAAAGCCAAAAACAAAAAACCAAACAAACAAACCAAAAAAACACCTGAAAAGAACCCAAATCTCCACCAGGCAGTAGATAAACAAATGTGGTATATTCATACATGAGACGCTATTCAGCAAGCTGAAGGAATGAATTACTGGCACATACAACATGATTAAATTTCATGAACATACTCAGTGAAGAAGCCAGATGGAGGGTCACCTATTGCATGAGTTTGAAAGAAGCAAATTTAGAGAGAGAGAGGGCAGAACAGTGTTTGGGGATGAGATGACAGTGGCAATTAATCATATCAGGCACGATGGAACATTTTGGGATGGAAATGTTTTCAACTGGATTGTGGTGGTGTTTCCCAAAATTGTTGAACCGTGCAATTAGCTTTTATACTGTTAAAAAGTACCAGTTCAGGGCGATTTGATCATTAAAAAGGTAGAATTGTGGGAAGCACACTGGGAAGGCAGGCGGTAGAACTCTGCAGTGGTAGACTGGCGGTAGTTCCCATGGGGAGCAGCAGTGGAGACAGAGCGGGGAAATGCCCTGGATGGAGTTAGAGAATGATGAGTAGATGAGTTGCTTGGCAAAGAACTCTGCTAGACAGGCAGTGAGAAATAAAACCTGGGAGGTGAGAAGGAGCCAAAATTAAGAGAAAGTAAATGACATTAATTTCTCTCTAAAAACCATTTAAAGCCAGGTGTGGTGTATACACCTGTAATCTCAGCACTCTGGAGGCAGAGGCAGGAGGATTGCTGAAAGTTTGAGCCCAACCTGGGCTACATAGTGAATTCAAGGCCATCCTGAACTGCATAATGAGAGCCTATCTCAAAAAACTGAAAACAAATAATAAGCATTTAATTAAATTAATTAAACCATTTAGTTAGATTTTTTAAAATTTTGGATTAAATTAATTTCTTTCTTTCTTTCTTTCTTTCTTTCTTTCTTTCTTTCTTTCTTTCTTTCTCTCTTTCTTAGGCAAAGTCTCAGTGATTAGTCCAGGCTGGCTTCAAACTCATGGTGATCACTGGGCATGGTGGTGCATGCCTGTAATTCCAACGCTCAGGAGGCTGAGGCAGGAGAATCACTGTGAGTTTGAGGTCAGTTTTGGCTACATAGTGAGTTTGAAACTAGCCTGAGCTGCATGTCGAGACCCTGTCTCAAAAAACCACACACACACACACACACACACACACACCCTCAAAAACTCATGGTGTTTTCCTGAGCCGTGCCTGGGTCAAATTTTTTAATCTAAAAAACAGAGTCTCATTAAGGGGTGTGAGTGGCAAAGAGAATAGGCTGGAAGCCTGGAGATTTGGTAACCAGTTGTTCCATGATAACCCACTGTAGTGGAGCTTGGATATGGCTGTGCTACCAGGCTACTTTCCTAGTAGTTTCCACACCCACCCCTAGGTACTGGGGACTGAACACCCAGGGCTTTGGAACTGGGCCACAACCCTACCTCTTTTATTTATTTATTTTGAGACAGAGTCTAAGTCTCTGAGCTGCCCAGGCTGGGCTCAAATTTGCAGTCCCCCCGCCTGAGCATCCCAGTGATCACAGGCGGGTGGACCATCCTGGCAGTGTTCTGTGTTTTCTGTGGCTCTGATAGCTAAGTGACCACAGAAGTGAAGCACCATTGACAGGAGTTGAGAATCTGGAGTGGAAATTACTTTTGCTGTGTTATTTTTGTTTGTTGGTTGATTGATTTTTGTTTTTAATACAGAGTCCTTTCTGGGTGCCCAGGCCGTCATACTTGAGCTCCTCCTGCTTCAGCCTCCTGGGGAGGTGGGATTATAGCCTAGCAGTCACCATGCTCTACAGAAATTGCATTTAGAATGAGTTTTAGATGTTATCTGAGGTTTTACTGCTTTTTAAGAATCAGACAGAAACTCACCTACTCCCCAAAATCATAGAATGGAGCATTTTTCTACCCTCCTCAACACCCCTGAGAATTCTTGAGGGACTAATGTTGGCCCTATTTGGGCCCCTGGGCTCCAGGGCTCCAGCTTGCTGTCTTCCCTACAGCAGATGTGACATCAGTCCATTCTTCAGTTTCTTCAGAACATCCCATTCACTTAAGGTATTTGAAGTGTAGGTTTCACTAAAGATTTGTGAAGGGTACTCCCGGCGCACACCTGAAATCTCAGCACTCAGGAGGCTGAGGCAGAAGGATTGAGTTCAAAGCCAATCTGAATGACATAGATAATCTTGTCTCAAAAAAAAAAAAATTGTCAGAACCTTTGATTCTGTGAGGAAGAGAGAAGGAAGAGAATGAAGCGAGAAGAGGACTGAGCTTTGAGACAGACCCAAGGCTATGGGCTGGCAGTAAGCAGAGCACACAAGAGGAGGAGACCTGGCCGCTGGAATTTTGGGGACCAGAGGATACAAGTGTTGAGCTTTAAACTGGGAGACCAGAATATGCTTGTGGAAGGAGGTAAGAAAGCCCATGGAGGATGAGAAACAGAAGCACTGAGAAAGGAGGATGGAAGAGGGCAGCTGTTGCAGCATTCATTTCATCTTGGGATTTTCAATGATTATTCATGCAATACATGTTCTGATTTTTAAAAAATAAATTGAAAAGAGAGATGGACAGTTACTGGTGAAGCCTCAGACAAGGCAGAAGCAGAGTTCGGTGTGATGGCACATGCCTGTAATCCTAGCTGCTCAAAAAATTAAATGGGATGGTTCACATGGGAGGCTGAGGCAGGAAGGTCACAAGTTCAAGGCCAGCCAGGTAATTTATTTTATTTATTTATTTTTATTTATTTATTTATTTATTTATTTTTGGTATCAGGGATCGAACTCATGACCTTGCACTTGCCAGGGACTGTGCCGCTGAGCTATATTCCTGGCCTAAGCCTAGGTAATTTAACAAGACCCGTCGCAAAATTTAAAAGGACTGGGGATGTAGCTCAGTGCTTCATTTTTTTTTTTTTTCATTTTTCAAAGAGGAAAAAAATACTTAAATCTCATTAAAAAAAAAAAAAAGCAGAAGCATTTGTCAATGAGAATTTAGATGAAGAAATTGACCTCGGAATGGGGGAAGGAAGAATGTCTATATAATTAGAAATACAGGGAAGCTGAAAGGTATCAAAACTGTAGTAATAGAGAAGGGTTTGATAGCGCCACCAAGTAGAAGGAAGCTTGGTACAGTGGCTGGGGTGGGGACTGGAGAATATGGGAAGGGTTTGGGTCTGTGGCTGTGCGCCTGCCTTTACACACTGTGAAGCTACAGTTGCAACAATATGTTGTTCTGGCTCAGGATAGAACAGGGTTCTTATCTAGGTATATAGCATGATAAAAACAACATTTCAGATTATGGGGTAAATGGAATATTCAATAAATAGATTTAGTAAAATTTTCTACATATGAAAAAAATTAAATCCTTATCCCATGTAGTCCATATCCACAAATTCCAGATGTAAAAACAAACTAATAGAGAGAAGGAAGGAAAAAAAAAAAGGAAGCAACAGAAACTGGAAAGAAAATTCAAGAATGTTGTTATCAGTAGGGAAACAATTAAATTTGCCTGTGCAGTGGGAACACATAGGAAGGTTAAAAGCACACACAGCTAGCTCAGTACTTGGGGAACCTGACACTGCCCCATTCTGTGTGACCTTGGAAAGTTACTTAACCTTTAATGCTTTATTTTCCTCTTCTGTAAAATAAAAGTACAGATCCATAGGGTTGCAAGAAATATCCCATGTGGTACTTATTAGTACTGTGCTGGTGCAGAGCAAGGCCTCAGCAAAAAAGGTTCAGCAATATTATCATTAACCATATGCAGCCATTAAAAACAGGCCCAGCCATAAGTGCAGATATGGAAAGATGCCTACAAGTACATTAGGTAGGAAAAGCGAGTTGGAGATTGATTGTGAACCATGCCATTTAATTTTTTGAAAAATAAAGTTAAACAGAAAACCTGATTGTATTTGTATATATGGAGAAAAATCTGGAAGGCTGCTACCCAATTGTTAACAGTGCCATTACTTCTCATGGAATATGGTTAGATTATTATCTTTAAATTTTATAATTCTATGTATTATCTGTAAAGGACCTTTTAAAAATTTTTATGGGCAAAGGTTTACATCTTTTTTTAATTAATTAAGTTTATTGGTACATTTCAGGTATAATGATTACATTCATTATAAGGAATTTGTACCAATACATCATGTAACTTGATTCTTTATTTTTTCCATTCCTCTATCCTGCCCTGCTTATTTACAAAAGCTTCATTTCCATTTTTTTCTTTTCTCATCATTTTTTTCTTTTCCCTTCATTCCTTCCCCTCCACCCTCCCTAGTTCCCCTTTCCATTTGAACATTTTCTTCCTTTTTCACAATATCTGTTACACATTTTGGTCCTTATTTACACTTTGAGTTTCTCACACCAGGGAAACAATGCGATATTTACACATGTGTGTCCAGTTTATTTCATGTGAGAGAATGGCCTCAAGGTGCATCCATTTAGCTAGAGATGCCAGAAGCTTATCCTTTATGGCAGAGTAGTACTTCATTGTATTTAAAAAAACACATCTTTATCCATTCATCGGTTGATGGGCATTCGGATTGTTTCCAAGATTTGGCTATTACAAATTGTGCCACTATAGATATGGGTGTGCATATATCACTATGGTATGAAGTTTTTAATTCTTTCATGAAGATACCAAGAGGAATAGCTGGGTTGAATGGAACCTTCAGTTTTAGTTTTCTGAGGAATCTCCACACTGATTTCCACAGTGGTTGCACCAGCCTACACTCCCACTAACAGTGCAGAAGGTTTCCTTTGTCCCCACAGCCCTGGGGCATTTGTTATTGGTTGTAAAGAACTTTTAATATTTCTGTTATTTTTAAAATAATGTAACTGTAGCTGGGCATGGTGGCACACACCTATAATTCCAGTACTCTGGGAGGCTGAACCAGAAAGATCATAAGTTCAAACCCATCCTGGTCATTTTAGCAACTTAGTGAGACTGTGTCAAAATAGAAAATAAAGGACTGGGGATGTAGCCAAGTTTAGTCCCAAGTACCTCAAAAATAAATGAATGAATGTTTGACACAAGCAGCTCTGTAGCATTACAGGACTGAGTTCAAAAGTGATTACAGCCGGGTGTGGTGGTGCACACCCTTAATCCCAGCACTGGGAGGCTGAGGTAGGTGGAGCATTGTCAGTTCAAGGCTGGCTTGGGCTACAACACGAGTGCAAGGCCGGCCTGAGCTACATAGTGTGACCCTGCCTCAAAAAACTAGGGCTGGGAGTTTGGCTCAGTGGCTTAAGTGCCTGTCTGGCAGGCGTGAGGCTGTGAGTTCAATCCCTGGTGCCGCAAAAAAAAAAAAGAAAAAAAGCGATTACAGGTCTTGCAATAAAAGCTCCCTCAGCATAAGATGGTAACTAAAATACACAGTTTACTTATATAAGGGTTTCATGACTTCAAAAACTTTAAAATTTTTGGTTTAGAATTGTGCTGTGATAGTAAATAAATGACTGTTACTTAGAAGTCTAAATAGTTGTTTTTTTTTCCCCAAGCCTCCTTTGGCAGCCAAGCATATTTCAGTAACTTCATAGAGGTGGAATGAAAAGATTTTTTTTTGTTTGTTTGTTTGTTGTTTGTTTGTTTGTTTTTGTACCAAGGATTGAACTCATGACCTCACACTTGCCAGGCAGGTGCTTATGCCACTGAACTAAATCCCTCACTGATAAGTTATTTTAAAATGGAATTGTTTGTTAACATTCAGGGTGCCCAGAAACATAGAGTTGTAGGAAAATGAGTTTAATCAACCTAAGTTGCATATTTCACTGTGGTAGGATGCTTTTAGTTCTTTTGGGAAGATACCCAGAAGGGGAATAGCTGGGTCAGGTGGAACCGCCAATCCTAGCCTTTTTTTTTTTTTTTTTTTTTTTTTTTTTGTGTGTGTGTGTGTGTGTGTGGCTCCGGGGATTGAACTCACAAGCTCACACCTGCCAGACAGGCACTTAAGCCACTGAGCCAGACTCCCAGCCCTAGTTTTTTGAGACAGGGTCACCCTATGTAGCTCAGGCTGGTCTTGCGCTTGCGTTGTAGCCCAAACCAGCCTCAAACTCACCACGCTCCTCCTACCTCAGCCTCCCAAGTGCTGGGATTAAAGGCATGAGCCACCATGCCCAGCTTAATCCTAGCTTTTTGAGGAATCTCCACACTGACTTCCACAGTGGTTGCACCAGTCTGCATTCCCACCAACAGTGAAGAAGGGTTCCTTTTTCTCCACAGCCCCTCCAGCACTTATTATTGGTTGACTTGTTAATATTAGCTGTTCTTTCTGGGATGAGGTGGAATCTCAGTGTTGTTTTAATTTGGATCTCTTGAATGACCAATGTTGTTGAACATTTTTTCATGTATTTATTTGCTGTTTGTACTTCTTCATCTGAGAAGTGTGTGTTCATCTCAGATGCCCATTTTTGAATTGGGTCTTTAAATCTGGAAGGACTGATATTTTGAGTTCTTTATACATTCTCGATAGTAATTCTTTGTCTGAGGGACAGCTGGTAAACATTTTCTCCCACATTGTGGGTTGTCTCTTCACTCTGTTGGTGTTTTCTGTTGCTGTGCAAAAGCTTTTCAGTAGGATGAGATCCTGTTTGTTGATTCTTTGCGATAGTTCCTGTGGAATCTGGGTTTTATTCATAAAGTCTGCCTACACCAATGTCTTCAAGAGTTTTACCTGCTCTACCAGAAGATTTAATGTTTCTGTTTTAATATTGAGATCTTTAATCCATTCAGATTTTAACTTAGTACATGGTGAAAGATATGGGTCTTAATCTTCGCCATGTGGAAAGCCAGTCTTTCCAACACCATTTGTTAAAGAGGCTATCTTTCTTCCAATGAATGTGTTTGGCACTTTTGTCAAAGATAAGGCACCTTAGTGTATCTGCAGGTGTTTCTGCATCTTCTAATCTATTCCATTGATCTTTGGGTCTGTTTTTTTGCCAGTACCACACTGCTTTTATTACAGTAGCTTTATAGTATAATTTCAAGTCAGAGATTGTGATGCCTCCTGTTTTGTCTTTGTTGCCGAGAATCTCCTTTGCTATTCTCTTCTTTTTCCAGATGAATTTTAGAATTGTTTTATCTAGTTTTGTGAGATATGCTATTGGAATTTTGATTGGGATTGCATTGAATGTGTATAACAGTTTTGGAAGTATGGCCATTTTCACTATATTGATTCTTCCTACCCAAGAGCAAGGAATATCTCTCCATTTTCTAATATCCTCTTCAATCTCCTTTTTCAGAGTACTATAGTTTTCAATATAGAGGTCTTTTACATCTTTCATTAGATTGATTCCTAGGTATTTTATTTTTTTTGGTTGCTCTCGTAAAAGTTATTGTTTCCCTGATTTCTCTCTCAGTGAGTTTGCTATTTGTGCACAAGAAAGCTATTGATTCTTGAGTGTTGACTTTGTAACCAGCTACATTACTAAATCTGCTTATTAAATCTAGAAGTCTTTTGGTGTAGTTTTTGGGGTCTTCTAAGTAGAGTATCATGTCATCTGCAAATAATGATAGTTTAACTTCTTCCTTTCTTATCTTATTCCTTTTATTTCTTTCTCTTATCTAATTGCTCTGGCTAAAGTTTCCAGGATTATATTGAATAAGAGTCAAGACAGTGGACATCCTTGTCTTGTTCCTGATTTTAAAGTGAAAGCTTTCAGTGTTTGTCCATTTAGTATGATGTTGGCTGTCAGTTTGTTACTGATGACTTTTATCAGATTGAGATAAAGTTCATCTATTCCAATTTTCGTAGAGTTTTTTTTTATCATGAATGGGTGCTGGACTTTGTCAAAAGCTTTTTCTGCATCTATTGAGATAATCATATGATTTTTATACTTGGCTCTGTTAATATGATGTATTACATTTATGAATTTACATATGTTAAATCATCTCTGCATCCCTGGGATGAATCCCACTTGATCATGGTATACAATCTTTTTGATAATTTGCTGCAGTCTGTTGGCCAGTATCTTACTGAGGATTTTTGCATCAATGTTCATTAAGGAGATTGGCCTGTAATTCTGTTTCTTAGTTGTGTCCTCTGGTTTTGTAATGCTTCCTTCCAGGAATGAATTTGGGAGTACTGCTTCCCTTTCAATTTCATTAAAGAGTTGAGAAGTAGTGGTGTCTCAAGTTGGTTTTATAATTAATTTTTCTCCACATTTGGCTGGAAAAAGCTAGTCCATTTGTTTCCCTAGAATAAAGACAATTTCAGCCGGGCATGGTGGCGCACACCTTTAATCCCAGCACTCGGGAGGCTGTGTTGTGAGTTCGAGGCTGGCTTGGGCTACACTGTGAATGCAAGGCTGCCCTGAGCTATATAGTGTGACTGTGTCTCTAAAAACCAGGGCTGGGAAGTTTTGCTCAGTGGCTTAAGTGCCTGCCTAGCAGGTGCAAGGTTGTGAGTTCAATCCCCAGTGCCACAAAAAAATAAAAATAAAAATAAAATAAATAAAGATAATTTCTCTTTCTTTCTTTCTCCTTTATTTTTTGGTCATTTTGAAACAGGGTTTTGCTATGTAGTTCAGGCTGGACTTGAATTCACTGCAATCCTGCCTCAGCCTCCTGAGTGCTGGACTACAGGCATGTGACACCACGCCCAGATCTCCCTTCTCCCTTCTTCCTTCCATCTCTTTCCTTCCCCTTCCTCTTGTTTCTTCCTTCTCTCTATCTATCTCTACTGGGATTTGAGTCCAGGGCCTTGTACACACTAAATAAATGCTCTATCAAGTTATGCGCATTTTACTCTTAGCCTTTACTTTATATCTTAATTTTATGGTTTGTTTGTTTTTTGTGTTTTGTTGTTTTTTTTGTTTTGTTTTGTTTTGTTTTTTGAGACAGAGTCTCACTTATATGGTTCAGACTGGCCTTAAACTCACTATGTTTGCTCAGGTTGGGCTTGAACTGGCAACAATCTTCCTGCCTCAGTTTCCAGGTATGTGCCACCATGGCTAGCTATTTTAAGTTTTTTAAAGATTACTTCTTAAAGAAGGTGTTAATTTTCTGGAGACATGTGCTAAATTTTCAAAATATTTAATTGCTTTTTTTATTGAAAGGAACTTTCTTTTTTTAATTATAAAAATAATAACCAGGTGTGATAGTGCATGCTAGTAATCCCAGCAGTCTGGGAGGCTGAGACAGGAGGATCACAAGTTTGAGTCTAGTGTGGGCAGCTTAGTGACTTAGTGAGATTCTGTCTCAAAAGAAAAAAAAAACATTAAAAAGGGCTAGAGATACAGGTTAGTGTGAAGGCCCTCAATCACTAGTCCCATAAAAAATAAGTAAAGAAACCAATAATAGCTGAGCACTTTGATGCATGCCTATGATCCCCACCCTCTGGGAGGCTGCAGCAGGAAAATACAAGTTCAAGCCCAGCCTGAGCAGCTGAGCAATTTAGCAAGACTATTTCCAGCTGAAAAATAAAAAAAGGCTGAGAATGTAGCTCAGTGCAAAGGCCCCAGTACCAAACAGAAACAAGTTTTCTGTTGATAGACATATGTAAGTTTTTTTGTGTTTTGCTTTGTTTGAGACAGGGTCTCACTTTGTTGTTCAGACCAGGTTTAAACTCACTGTGTAGCCCAGGCTGGTCTCAAATTTGCAGTGATCCTCTGTCTCAGCCTCCTAAGTGCTGGGGTTACAGGTGTGTGCCACCACACCTGGCTCTGAAGTATTTTTAAATAGAGACCTTAAAACAGTTGTGTGTGATCGGTGTCTCTGGCACTCTGGTAGAGAGCTGAGCTGTGCTTCTGTCTTGGTCTGGACATAGGACCTCTAGAAACTTGGAGAGACTCTGGAAATTGTAGTGAAGTTGTTTGGTTCATAAATATCTAGTTGATCTTTGTAATTCCCCTCATTGCTATTCAGAGTTAGTATCAGATTTCACCTTATATTATTAGTATACCTCTTTCTAACGGTGTTTTGGAAAGCTGTCTGGTAATTATGTAAATGTTAAAAAACATTGCATGTTCTATAATTTTTGCCTATGCCTAGAGATCTATTTTTTTCAAAAATACAAAGAACAGTGTAATATGTATGTTTAATTTTATTCTGGACTGAGGGGCTATATATTTTACTTACTGGCTCTTCTATTAGACAACTGAAAAATAGTATTTCAAGTCAATGTGGAAAACAAAATATTTTTTGAGAACTGATCTACAATTCTTGTTTGCTTTTGCCGGAAAGAAAAAAACCTGTCCCTTATCAGGTTGAGCATTTTATCATCTAGTGTGCTGTCCCTCTTTTTCCTATAACACAGGAAAATTAAGTCAGGTGATGTGCATGTCACAAAGGACTCCAAACATTTAGCTTGTCTTCCATATCTATGTGAAATAACACACTTTGGGGGTAGTCAAAAATACAATGAATATTTAAATTTAAAAAACTGTTACAGTAGAAGACACATTGCCATAATCTCCCTCAAAATACAGTACTCCCTCTCCCTTTGAGTCTATGTCTTGTATTGTTAAAATGTAAGCATCCACATGGCTTTGCCGTCAGCCGTGTCAGTGTATGTATAGAGAGACGAGAGTGGTTTCCACCTCCTCCCGCAGCCCTTGCCACTGCCAGACAGGTAGATGATGTGTATAGTTGGGACGTGGAGCGGGGAGGCATCCTGGCCTTGGGTTCAAGCCTGGTCTCTCCCTGCTTCTGCTGTGTCTTAGCTGGGGAGCTTGGTATTGTCTCTGGGTTCTTGTGTCCTCTGTGTTCTCAACTGAAAAGTGGGCCCAGTGTCACCTGTCTCACAGATGACATTTAAGAGGAATAATTTTGGTAAAGTTCTGTATATTTCTTACTATACATATTTTAAAATTAAAGATAAAATTCAAATGACAATATTAATCTTATTTTTGCTCCTTGTAAGAGCCTTTTTTAAAAATTGAGATATAATGTAATTTATTTTTATAAGCCGGGTGTGGTGGCACATGCCTGTAATCCCAGTACTGGGGAGACTGAGGCAGGAGGATCATCATGAGTTTGAGGCCAGTGTTAGTTCAAGACCAACCTGAACTATATATAGCAAGACTCTGTCTTGAAAAAAGGACAATTTACCATTTATTTATTTATTCATTCATTCATTTAGTTAGTTACGGATTTGAGATGGATTCTCACTATGTTGCCCAAACTGGTCTCGAACTCTTGGGCTCAAAGTATTTTTCTTACCTTAACCATTAGTTGGGACTACTGGTGCCCAGCTAAAATTAATCATTTTCAAATGAACAAGTCAATGACATTTTTACATTCTCAGTGTTGTACAAGTGCCACTCTACTAAACTTTTATTTTCTTTTGAAACAGAGTCTTGCTCTATAATTTAGGCTGACCTTGTACTCACTATGTCACCCACACTGACCTCAAACTCACAGCAATCCTGCCTCAGCTTCCCCAGTGCTGGGATGACAAGCATGTGCCATCACACCCAATTTATTTCTACCTTCTGACTATTGTGAAAGGTGTTTCTGTGAACCCATATTCTTTTTTTTCTTTTTATATTTTTTTATTTTAAAGAAAAAAAACAATTTCAAAACAAGATAATAGGAGGGTAACAATGGTTAATATATTGTGTATTGTTATCTTTAAATTAGTTACTCAGAGTACAAGATATAGGCATTCAATTGTCCAAACAATATTAACACAAACTTTTTTTTTTCTTTTTTCTTTTTTTGCAGCACCAGGGATCAAACTCACAGCCTCGCCCACCTGCCAGACAGGTGCTTAAGCCACTGAGCCAAATTCCCAGCCCTAGTTTTTGAGGCAGGGTCGCACTATACAGCTCAGGCCAGCCTCACGCTCATGTTGTAGCCCAAGCCGGCCTCAAATTCACAATGCTTCCCCTACCTCAGTCTCCCGAGTGCTGGGATTAAAGGCGTGTGCCACCACGTCTGGTTACAAACTTTTCTTTTCAATGAACTAAGAGAAATTGGTAGTGTAACTATCTTAACTATCATATATATATTTTTTTTTCTTTTGCCTGTCTTCTTTTCTCCTCCACATGCATTTGTTTTGTTTTGTTTGTTTGTTTGTTTTTGGAGGGGTTGTTTTGTTTTGTCTTTTTGAGACAGAGTCTTGCTATGTAGTTCAAGATGGCCTTGAACTCACTTTGTAGCCCAGGCTGGCCTTGAACTCAGCGATCCTCCTGCCTTGGCCTCCTGAGTTCTGGGGTTACAGGCCTGAGGCACCACACCCAGCTCTCCTCCATATGCTTTTAATGTCCATGATTCCTCATATATTGTTTCTCAACAGTTATTTTAGAAGAATCAACAAAAGAGCATGAACAGTAATAGCTGGGATCAGGAAGGCCCCAGTCTTTACTGACTCCTCTAAAATATGTGGAAGTAAAGCACTGATTCAAATAGTCCAGGCTTTAGGTGTTTCTGTTGTAGTATTTTCTCTCCCTGCAAGTTGTGCTGTTGTGGCTGCCTCAGTGTTCTGAATTGGTTCAAAATATTTACCTCTTATGGTCGTTTTGACTTTGAGGAAAAGCCAGAAGTAACACTTGGTCCTATCTGCTGGATTATGTGGATGAGGACCCACTGTAATGTTTGTATTTGACAGAATTTGCTATAAACATTTTGAATCAATTTAGAACATAAAAAGATACGAAAGAGGACTTCAGAACTGTATCAGAAAGTGGCAGAAATGATGGGATAAGTGTATTCAAAACAAGGGAGAACACTTTCAGGGGGGTTAGTGGGAATGTTTCTTTCACTGTAATAAATTTTTGCTTGTATTTAAACATTGATCTTATGTTTTTGTTTGTTTGTTTGTTTTGCAACAGGGTCTCACTCTGTAGCCCAGGGTGGCTTCAAACTTGCAGCAGTTCTTGCACCTTAGCCTTCTGAGTAATGAGTGCTGGGGTTATAGACATGCTCCACCATGCTAAGCTATTTACTATTTTTCTGTTTTGCTTTGTTTTGCTTTTTGAGACAAGGTTCCTTATGCCGTTCAGACTAACCTTAAACTCACTATGTACTGTAGGCTGACCTTGAACTCATTTTGATTCTCCTGCCTCAGCCTCCCAAGTGCTGGGGTTACAGGCATGTGCCACCATGCCCGGCCATAACATTATTATTATTATCATTATTTTTTGTACCGGGAATCGAACTCAGGACCTTGAGATTGCCAGGCAGGTGCTGTGCCACAGAGCTGTACCCCCTGGCCTATTTTTATTTTATTAATCATACTTCTTTTTATTTGTTGGGGAAAACATCATTTGTCTGGTAGTTTTCCCTGAACTGAATTTTGCTGATTGCCTCCCTGAACTATGTCATTAATCATATTTTGTTCTATTTCCTGTAAGTTGGTGGTTAGATTCAGCAGTTTGATTGGATTTATTTTCTTAGAGCTTTAAAAATGTCCATAATTGGCATGTGACTGGGTTGTATTGTCCATTGCCCAGCTCATATCTGATTGTCTTTTTTTAGGGGGAGGAAATTGGCAATTGATGATTCATTAATTTTTTTTATTTTAAAGAGAATAATACCAAACAAAATAAAACAGAATAAAGCCAATCAAAAAAAAAAACCAGTGTAAGTGACACAGGAATTCAAAGCAATAGGAAATCAACAATGGTTATTATAATGCCTGTTGTTGTCTTCAAAATAGCTGCAGATACCTTCAAACATAGTAAAAATCAAACAAAACAGAATGGAATAGAACCCATAAAAACAAAACAATGAATGCAATAAAGGACTTCAAAACAAGATAAGAGTAAATTCAAAATGGCTACCATAATATATCTTGTTATCTTTGAAATAGCTGCCCATGCCATTGGATATAATAAAATCAAACAAAACAAAACAGAATAAAACCCAACTCAACAAAACAATGAAAATGATACAGGACTTCAAAACAAGACAATAGGGAATTAACAATGGCCAACACCCTCAGAAGGCAATCCCCCACAGATGCTACATTGCGTATTGTTATCCTCTGAGTAGATGATCAGACTCCCGGCTTTAGGCCTACAAAGTCAGTGAAACACTAAACACTGCAAGCATTAAATTGTATTTTACCTCAGTAGCTATCATTGCAGCCTGTATTTCTCTGGATCAGCTGGTCACTTATGGCGGGAGTGGGGGTGGGCTGGCTTTTCTTGCTTCCCAGCCCGCACACCAGAAGGGCCTGGCATCTGGCTCTCCCCTCAGCGGCCCATGCATGGTGTCAGTTCGCAAGGAGAGCTTTCTTCTTGGTGACTTCTTGTTGTCTTCTGATTCATTAATTTGTTAAGGGGCGTACAGTATAACTGATATGCTGTCATCCTTCTGTGTTTGTTAGCTGAAATACTCTGTAAAGAGAGACTTCCCCTTGTCTGTTAGTTTGTCATTCATATGGAGGTACAACTTTTAGGAAAGGCAAGATAAATGTTTCATGCTTTCCCTTTACAGTACTTACCAGTTTTCAAAGTAGCCTTCCGTATCCATGGGCTGTGCCTTTATAGATTCATCCAACTATGGACCAAGTATATTCAGGGAAAAGAATTGTGTCTGTACCAAATGAAAAAGTGCAAACTTTTATTCCCTAAACAATATAACACTATTTACATAGCATGTTATTGTATTAGGTATTATGACAGAAAGTATGTGGGAAGCTGGATGTTGTGGCACACATCTGTCATCTCAGCATTCGGGAGGCTGAGGCAGGAGGATTGTCATGAGTTCAAGGCCAGCCTAGGCTTCATGGTGAATTCAAGGCAACATAACAAGATCTTGTCTCAAAGATATCAAAAAATAAAATATATAGGAAGACGTGCCTAGGTTATATGCTGATAATATGACATTTATATAAGCGACTTGAGCATCTGCTCTTCCTTTACTAGGTTCAGTCACTTCCACTATAAGCCGGTTGCCTGGGGACTTCTCCCAGGTCTCTTACCCAGCTGCCTGCAGGTACTGGGAACTCAGTGGCCCCACACTGAACACAAGCTGCTAACTCTAGAACCGAAACCTGCTTCCCGCCATTCCTTATTTGTCACTGAGCAAATAATCCATCGGTGTAAAATCTTCAACTGTTCCAGCTTTACCTAATGTACCATAAATATATACTGCCTAATGTACAGAAAATATATTCCAAGGTTCAACAGTAAATGGCTTATTTTGTTTGAGAAGATGGCTTTAAAAAAAAAAACTGAAGGCAAATAGGCACCACCCCTTTCTATAAATTATGCACTTGGAAAGTAGAGATGACAAGTCCAAGACATAAATAATTGACAATGAAGCTTTCCTGAATGATGAATTGCACGCTGTGCCACTGCAGATGGCTGCTCTTTGTATTTTTAAGTTTTCGTGGGTAACTTCCAAGAGTTCCCCAATGGTGGCTTTGATTTGGGCTGCTATTACACCCAAAGAATGTTTTCCTGATTGTTAATTCAAGAATTACCCCCTCTGTGTGGTGAGTGATCTGATCCATATTGTTTTAATATGTGTTTCCAAACTAAAGCTCCATGTGTAGAAAGTTTAAAAAAAAATGTTTGGTTCAATTTTTCTATTAGAATTGCCTTCTCTATCTACTTTTCTCTGGCTTCTCCACAGGCTGTAAGTGCTAAACTTCATTTTTTTTTTGTTTGTTGTAAATCTTCAACAATTTATGTTTGACAGTTTAGATGTATCCTAGCTGTGTAACACATAAATAAGCCTGTTGCAGTTTCTGAAGGTCTTTTAGGAGCTGGAGAGTTGGGATGCATGAGAGAGGCAGCACTGGTAAAAGTTTGTTATGGTGTGAGCCCTTTCCTTTGGACAGTTTACGGTAGATCAGATTATAACACTTTGGGACAAGAGATACTTGTGTCATCGTCAAAGGTAACATGCAGCCCTAGATGGAACTCCTGGTCTCCCTAAGCCTCATCTGGTGACTGATCACATTCTGGGACCGTTCCTTGGTCTGTCTGGATGAGGCTGAGGGGAATCTAACCCTTGACTACTGATTTCATCTCCTTATATGGAAAACATCCCGGCTCTGGGTTGGTGAAGGTGGAACAGAGAGGACCTGCTTTAACTGATGTCCCTGCTTCCCTGGCTGTTAGCCCTGCTAATGAGTGAGAGACTGGGCGTGTGTCATCTATCCTTCCAGAGTACTGCACTGTCCCCTACTAAACACCATAGTCTGGGAGCTGGTTGGTAAAGCCAGGGATAGCTCTATCATCTAAATTCCTATTTCTCTTTTTTTTTTTAATTAACTAAGTTTATTGGTACATTTTAGGTATGCATAATGATCACATTTATCATAGGGAATTTGTACCTGGACGTGATATATCTTTATTTTTATTTATTTGTTTGTTTTGGTCTTTTAGAGACAAGGTTTCACTATGCAGTTCATACTGGCCTTGAACTCACTTTGTAGCCCAGGCTGGCCTCAAACTCACAGCAACTCTTCTGCCTCAGCCTCCCAAGTACTGGGATTACAGGCATATGCCACCACAGCCAACCTGTACATGATATATTTTAATTCTTTTTTTTTTCCCTTCCCCTACCTTCTCTTCAACCCCTCTTCCTCTCATTTATAAAAGCTTTGTTTCCATTTTTTCTTTCTTTTCTCATCATTTTTTCTTTTCTTTTCTTTCCTTTTTTCCCTCCTCCCTCCCTAGTTCCCCTTCCTATTTGAACATTTTCTTCCTGTCTCACAATATCTATTATACACTTTCGTCCTTATTTACACTCTTGGTTTCTCAAACTGGAGAAGCAATGCAATATTTACACATGTCGAATTTATTTCACTGAAGAGTATGGTCTCGAGGTATATTCATTTACCTAAAAATGTCTCAAGCTTGTCCTTGTTTATACCTGAGTAGTATTCCACTATATGAAAAAAAGTCTTTTTTATTCATTCATCAGCTGATAGGCATTTGGGTTGTTTCTAAGATGTAGCTATTACAAACTGTGCTGCTATAAACATGGGTGTACATATATTGCTGTGGCATGATGCTTTTAATTCTTTCAGAAAGATACCAAGAAGGGGGATAGCTGGGTCAAATGGAACCTCTAGTTTAGTTTTCTGAAGAATCTCCACATCAACTTACACAGTGATTACACCAGTCTAACTCACCAACAGTGAAGAAGGGTTCCTTTGTCCCCACAGCCTTGCCAGCATTTGTTTTTGGTTGATTTCTTGATAATAGTCATTCTTTCCTCAGTGAGATGGAATATCAGTGTTGTTTTCAATTGTATCTCTTAAACAACCTGTGAGGTTGAACATTTTTTCATATATTTTCCATTTCTGCTTCTTCATCTGAGATGTGTCTAAATTTCAATTTTCCTATGAAGCAGTCATAATCTGCAGCACGTTAAAGTATCAAAAGCCTTCGTCATAAAGGATTCTGGAGACACGGAAGTAGTAGTAGGTGGATATCAAGACTTCTGTTGTTGATATGAGCTGGCATTTAGGCAAAGACAATCTGTGTATGTAAACCTGCTGATATGAATACATGGATTAATCAATTCAAGTTTAAAGTGGAAATGTTAGGAAAAAATGCTGACATGTGTTTATTAATGGGTATTGTGGGGCCTTCTGGTCTTTTGGTTGATGATATTTCAGACAGATCATGGTAAGTACTTAAGAACCTTAAAAGAGAAACAGTGATCGAATTTATGCATGTTATCTTAGATTCTCCTTGCTGTGATTTTGTTTCTTTTGTACCATCGTCTCAAATCAGTAAAGGAAAATACCCCTGGGGTTAGAAATTGCTCTAATTACTTGTTTGAAGGGTTAACTTTCATTCATTCAGATATTTTGAGATAGGGTCTCACTGTGTAGTCCAAACTGGGCTGGTCTTGAGCTCACTGTGATCCTCCTGCCTCAGCCTCCTAAGTACTGGGTTTATGGGCGTATGCCATCATCCTGACTTCTGTTTTTAAATCAGCATTTTTGCTTTGTTTAGTCTGACTGCTTGCTGTGTGTCTGACTTTTTTTCTGTTTGTCCCTCTTTAGGCAGCTATTTTGCAAGCCACTTCATCATGGGTGGAGAGAAGTTTGACTCAACGCACCCCGAGGGTTACCTGTTTGGCGAGAACAGTGATCTGAACTTCCTGGGGAACAGACCAGTCGCGGTAGGGCTGTAATCTCTTTACTTCCCCAAGGGGCTCAAGTGGCCAGTAAAAACACATTTGAAGTTGCTGGCTCAGCAGCATGGTCCGAGCTGAGAAGGGCTCTAAGAGCCAGGTGTCTTGGTGCTAGAGACCCATGGAAAGGGGCCTGCAGTCTGTGTAAGAGTGGCCGAGCACTCAGGTCCCTCCTCAGGCAGCTCTCCTCCAACCCCTAACTGACCCTCATTTGCTTGCTTTTTCTTCTTCATAGCATTTAACACCAAGCTTCTGTTTACATGTCTCCTTCCCTTATTTTCTGCCTTCCCTCTGAAGGTAACGACTACGTTTACTGTTCTTTGCAGACCTAGAGCAAAGCCTGGTATGTGACAGTAAGTGAGGTAAATATTTTTTGAGTAGATGGCTGGAAAAGTTGCCCTTGGTATCCGAATTGACATTAGAATATAGCTCTCTCAATTGTTCATGCAGCTCCCTATGTCAGGTGTTTTGCTTTGTTCTTTTAAGCAGTCCTGCCACTGCCTTCCAAGTACCTTATGTACAGACTCATGCTGCATGCCTGACTCTGTAAACCTTTCCTGGGTACCTTCTATGCACCCAGTATGGGGCTCTGTGACAATAGCCTCCAGGTGGCTCTTGATCAACTCCTGCATGCTAAGAAAGGTCCTAGAGACTTTTCAGACACTGCTATTCCTCATGAAACCCACCTAGCAGAGGACTTCATTTTTATTTTCAACACTGGGAATCGAATCTAGGGATGGTCTCTCACTGAGCTGCATCCCCAGCCCTTTTGATTTTTTATTTTAAGACAGGGTCTTACAAAGTTACCCAGGCTGGCCTTGAACTCGCTATCTTCCTGCCTTAACTCCTGAAGAACTGGGATTATATAGGTTTCTAAGCATGTGGCACTGTGTCCAGTTTAGAGAATTTCTTGTCACTCTCATGTCATCAGTGAGAGACCAGTGTCCCGAAGTGATGAACAGTGGTGGAACTGGGTAGACAGGAGTTACATACTTTGTCTAAGGCCCTGTTCGAACATCTTATGTACATTTTTCTCAAAGTAGTATAACTAGGTCTGCCCAGCCACAGATGGTTCATTTTCGCCTTGCTGAAGACCATGCCAGGTTAGTGGGGCAGACAAAACATATAAACAGGAGGTTCGGATGGTAGATATCTGGAGCAATGGAACTGAGTAGGAACCGAAAGCGGGGGATGAGACAGCGGCATGATGGTTAGCACAGATGCAGGGAGTGCAGTGGGGCCTTGAACGAGGGCAGCTGGTCAGGTGAGTGGGGGAGGGACAGCAGGCAGGCTGAAAGCGCACACATTTTGGTTGAATCACAAATATTTTCAAAGCAACTGTTGTGTGCCAGGCAGTGTGACAGGTGCCGTGGACACAGCTGAGGTGAGGAACAGGCGAGCAAGCCAGTGGGCCTAGTGATGGAACAAGAATGGAAAGGTAGGTGAGGGCCTCAGGACTTTGAGAAGTTTTTCACTGTCATCTGTAGGCCATGAGGAATGGGTTGTATTCTTTGGCAGGTGAATGACCTAGGGAACTTGTGTTTGTTTTTAGGAAGATTGATCTGATGACAGTCTTCTATCTTGGACCTTAAATTTGAAACAAAATTTTTGTTCTTGTTGTTGTTTTTCATCCTTCCTATTTGGGGTGACCCCTTTTCTAATTTAGTCTAACTGTACACTTTTCAAAATATCAAGTCCCTTCTGCTTCAAATCAAGTTATACCAGCTAACACCAAATGTCTACCCTGATTTTGCTTCTGCTGCCTTAGTAGTTAGAAAAGCGCCCGCCTCCCCACCACCATACAGCCAAATAAGAATTTTACCTCACCACGGGCTTGCTTGTCCTGAAAAATGGCCCTTTCTTATTACATGGACTAGACATTAGCATCTGTTTCTTTCATTTTTCTTTCCACTGATGTCAGGGGGTGTGTGTGTGTGTGTGTGTGTGTGTGTGTGTAAATTGTTGGCCTTTTCTGGCTGTAAAGATGATTCTCAGGTTCATTTTGAAGTTTATGCTGGCTGGCAAACTTCCCCAAAGTTGAGTCACCTTGTTTACACCACTGCGGAGGCCTGTGAATGACTGAGCTCTTCCTGAATTGCTAGGTAGCAGCCTGACCTTAAGTTTGAGGCTTTTCCCCTAGGAATGTTGACACTGGTGTTTTTGTTGTTGTTTTTATATAGTTATCATGAAGTAGGTTTTATGCTGTGCAAAGCTATTTTTTCTGAAAACATTATACTATAATTTCATATTAGGAAATCAAATCAAAGTAACTTCAGTAATTACATAGAAATGTATATAGAGTAGAATAAATATACTTCCCTTTTCTTTCTCCTCATGCTATTAATAACAACATTTACTGAACGCTTTTTAATTTGCTAGGTCTGGTTGCCTAGGAACTTCTTATGTCTTAATCTCACTTTGTCCTCATATCCTAATAAGAAATACCCCATATTAAATGAAGAACATGAGGCGCAAAGAGGTTAAATAAAGATTACCAAGCCTGGAAGAGATTGAGCCGGGATTTAAACCCAGTCGTTCAGCTCTAGGGCCTTAGCAGCTCTTACCATTTTTATAATAAGGTCAGGTGTACTCGGGATCTCTGCCCACATCCTGTCCATGAGTCCACTGGTGTTGATCAGCAAGTGGAGCTCGTAAGATTTGGGTAGAGATCTAAAAGTAGAACAGGTGGAACGACATGCTCTCCTGGAGCACCCCTCGGAGAGTGAAAACACGGTGTGTAATTGCATCTGCCAAGCTGACCTCTAGGTTCTGCCTCACTTGGTTAGGGGATGGCCCAGAGACTCAGGGTTGACATGAGGCTTGAGTTCTGAAGAACTGACTTCAACTCTCGAGTGACAGAACTGGGTGTCAGCAAATGAGTGTCAGGTTACGGGGTAGAGAGGACAGACTTTTAAAGTCATCCAGTAGCACCTGGCACAAATAGTTTCTCTTTCCAGAGAGAATGAGTACGGGCAGAGACGAATGTTGAAATAAATTGTCATATTAAAATATAAATGCTATAGACATCCTGGCTCCTGGGATGTGTGGTAGTTGCTGTCATTTCCAAATGAGCAGACTAAAACCGTCTGTCTTCAACTGAGCTATCACTTAGTCTGTAGATTTTAGAAGACTGCTGTGGAGCTACCATTTGGATAATCCATCAAAGCAAATTTATTGCGAAGTCTTAAGGGTCAGATTTAAAGAAACTAAAATGTGTATATGTATAGAAAGATAGTTAAAGAGAGTGAGAATCAAGATTTCAAGTTTTATTTATATCTTTCCCATTAAACTCTCTGTAACTGTGGCATGTCTATCACTTGGGCTCTCAAATTACCCACTTGTGAAGTGGGAATGGTTCTGACTTTAGAGGAATGTAGTGTGTGGAAGATGTCTTGAGATTTCTGGATAAAGGCAGCCTGGAGCAATGATAACCACACTCGCTATACTTGCCAACCTTCAAGTTGGTTATTTTTGCAGCTGCTAATACTTGTAGACAGAGGGAATATACACTGATTTTTATTTGTTTTGGTTATTTTATTTATTATTTATTTACTTATACTTTTTTTAAAATTTTTGACATGGGGTCTCACTATGAAGTTAAAAGTTAAGGCTGGACTTAAATTCACTATGTAACCCAGGCTTGCTTTGAACTCCTGGTTATCCTCCTGCCTTAGTCTCCCATGTGCTGGGGATTACAGGCATGTACCACCACACCAGGCAGTTCTGTTCTGTTCTGTTGTATCCTGTCCTTTTTTCTTTCTTTCTTTCTTTCTTTCTTTCTTTCTTTCTTTCTTTCTTTCTTTCTCTTTCTCTTTCTCTTTCTCTTTCTCTTTCTCTTTCTCTTTCTCTTTTTCTTTTTCTTTTTCTTTTTCTTTTTGCAGAGCTGGTGATCAAACTGAGACCTTGCACATGCTAGCCAAACACTACTACTGAGCTGCACTACCCCCGCCCCCTGCTTTACATTTTATTTTAAAACAGGCTCTTGCTAGCTTGCCCAAGCTGTCCTTAAACTTGTGATCCTCCTGCTTCAGCCTCCCAAGTAGCTGAGATTATAGACATGTGCTAATTAAGTAGTGACCAGCTCTTCTGAAGCTCCTTTACTATGTTAGAGGCGTGACATACTGATGGAGGAATGGAGACCTCTGGGAATCACTGTGATTAAGTAGAGATCATTCATGTCCTGCCTAGGTGCTGGACGAGCTGCTGCTACTACTTTGCTCCCTGGTTGAGTTCAATCTTGTTCTGTTGAGATGAATTACTCTATCTTACAAATAAGGGGTAATGAACACAGATTGTCAGGGTATCAAGTGATGCTTTTGTTCTACCTCCTGTTCATGGCCAGGAGTTCATTCCGTTCCCCTTATCTTAAAGGAGTACCTGATGAGTTTTAGTCTGCTCTTAGTAGTCCATATCATTTTGTGTATTCCATAGCTGGGTCATTGCCATGATTTCTTCTTCCTCCTGGTCCCTGAGCTGCAGCTGTGCTGCTGGTGGCACTGATAGAAGCTAAGGTGCACACAGTACACTTTTCTTCTCTCAGTTGGGGATACACCAGAAGGTTTCTGTAAATTGACAACTTTTATTCACCTGTGTGCAGGGAAAGCAGAATTGTGTGTTTTGTTTGTTTGGTCTTTCTGTCTGACTTCCTTCCTTTCTTCCTCCTTTCCCTTTTTGTGTGCTGGGGATAGAACCTAGAGCCTTGTACACACTAGGCAAATGCTCTGCCACTGAGCTACATCCCCAGTCCCAGAGTAACTTTTTCTTTTATTTATTTTATTTCCCTCCCTCTATTCCTCCCTCCCTTTTTAGATGTAGTCTTGCTGGGTTGCCTGTCATGGTGTCAAGCGAGCCTTCTGCCTCAGTCTCCCTAGTAGTTGGGACTACAGGCATGCACATCCACGCCTGGCTATAGACAAAGTTGTTTAAAGGAACTTGACAGCATATCCATTGTGAAGTTATATACATAGAGCTTTGTTGCAAAAGAAGGAAAACAAGCAAAAGACCATTATTCTGTCAGCCATGATGCCATTCATTCATTCAACAAATATTTATGTGTCAGATAATATGGTAGGAACTAGGTCAAAAGACATGGCCCTTGGCCTGAAGGCGCTTACAGCAATGTGGAGGAGGCAGCCTTGACCCTAAGCGTGATCTGTGGTATGAGAGCTACCAAAGAGGACCTGCGTGCCCTGGCCCCTGCTCTCTAGGCCGGGGGTTTCTGAGAGCGGCTTCTTGCGCCTGAAGGGCTGAGTAGGGTCTCCCAGGTGGGGCGAGCAAAAGAGGCATCTGAGGAGGAATTAATAGTGACAGGAGTAAGCACATAGATGCAGAAGTACACCTGTGCTTCCAGAACTCTGAGGAGCCCTGGAGGGTCACACCACAAGGGCTGCCGCTGGGAGGTGAGGCAGAAGGACGCCCTGGGCCGTGTCTGAAGAGCTGTGGGTGCCGTGGGAAGTTTTCTGTGGGAGCAGAGAAGGTCATGATCACAGGTAGCTTTGCCACAGTCTGTGTGTGTTGGTTCAGGCTAGTCAGTGAGCCTGAGTCTTCTCCTGCCATGGAATTGTCTTTCTTGAAGGATATCTTAAGGATTTGAAAAATGATACCTATTATGATCCTATTTCTGTTTTAGAAAGTTAACTCTAAATTACTTCACAATGTAGAAAATGAATCAGAAAGATAAGATAAAGAGATCGATTAGGGTGTAATTTAGTTAAGCAAAAGATAAGAAATATCTGAAGTGGAATAACAGCATTCGAAATAAACCCAGTCAGATTGAGAATTATGGGCAGTGTGCATTGAGAGAAAGGGCAGAGTTAAGCGAAGGACAATGAGGAATGGCCCCGGTAGGCAGTCCCCACCTAAGCTGGACTCTGTGCACATGTTATGTTCGAAGGTTTGGGGTTGCCATCTTAGTGACTCCTGGCCTACGTACCCTGACACCTGTTGCCCTAAGGGCCTGCAGCCCTGTGCATGTGTATGGGGACAGGTGGGTACCGAACTGAGTTGTTTCCTTCTTATTTTATTGTAATTATTTCTTTGTTTGTTTGTTTTGTGGTACTGGCAATTGAACCTAGGGCCTTATGCATACAAGGCAAGCACTCTACCAATGAACTATATCCCCTACCCTTTTTATTTTTATTTTTAAAATAAGGTCTTGCTAAATTTCCCAGGCTGGTCTCAAACTTGAGGTCCTCCTGCCTCAGCTTCCCAAGTAGCTGGGATTACTGGCATATGCCATTGCATCTGGCTTCTTTATATAAATTGTTTTTGGCATACAATTTGGCAATATTTATTAATTGACCCTACCATTTTACTTCTCTGGATCTTTTCTATGGACCCTACCATTTTACTTCTCTGGATCTTTTCTATGGAAACACTTTAAACAGTATTAAATGATTCCTATTTGTATTGTAGTGTTACTTATAGTAGTGAAAAATTAGAAAATGAGCATGTATCTGTGCTCTGTACCATTATAGTCAACCAAAACGAGATAGATCTCCGTCCACATAGGTGACAATGTGTTCATAACCACATCGTTTACCAAAAAAGCAATTGCAGTATATAATGTAGTCTGACTCCACTTCTAATAAACGTACTAATGGATGAACATGTGTGCATTTATTTACATAGCTACTTATAGCTACCTAAGAATACATAAGGGGACAGTACGTTTTTAGAACATTACAATGGTAGCTCAGGACACCTCAGCTATTTATTGGCTTCTTACCTTGTATTCTTCTATGTCTGTTATTCTCCAGTGAACTTTTTTTTAATTAAAAGCATTTTAATTCTCTTTAAAAATAGAAATGGAGAGAATTCTTAACAGAGGAAGAAAAATAGGTCTAGGAGAATATGTAAAAGTAGGAAAATTAAGGGATTTCATAAAATAATGATTTTAACTTTTCCAGTGAGCGTTGGGCGGGGTGGGTTGCCCTGTGGGAAGCTGCTGGGTGGTGGCGATCACAGGAAGCAGGAGTGTGGCAGGGAGCAGAGTCTGCAGCTGCATCCTCGCGCTGCCCTTAGAAGCCGTGGGTGGGCCGGGGACATAACTCAGCGGCATAAGCGCCTGCCTGGCAAGTGCAAGGTCCTGAGTTTGACTCCTGGTTCTGAAAAATAAAATAAAATAAATACTAGAAACCATAGATTCAGTATGGATGTGGTCTATTTCCAGCAACCTGAAAATAAGTGAAAACCCAGCCTAGAGAAGAGCTGAGCTAGGGAATGAATGCGTTCTTTGCAAGGGACTTAGGGCTCCACAGAGAATGTCACTTGAGGACTTTTTAAAAATAGCATTCTTATAATACAGCACATGCTTCCAGGTTCACCCCAGGGTGACCTCCTTGTGCAGTTCAGTGAGGAGTCTTCTCAAACTCTACTTTTACCTTCAGATTTGTGTATGTGTTTTACCATGCAAAATACACACATTGGATTTACCATCTGAACCATGTTAAAGTATATGATTAGGTAGCATTAAGTGTCCTTTAACTGTTATGCACTTTGTCTCCTGAACTTTTTATCTTGTAAAGCTGAAAGTGTTGAGCATAGTGGCTCCTGCCTTGGGAGACTGAGGCAGGAGAACTGTGAACTCAAGGCCAGCCTGGGACATGTGGCGAGAGATCCACACACACACAAAGAAGCCCCTGAGACTCTACACCCATTAAGCACTAATGCTACTTCCTCCTCCCACCAGCTCCTGGGGCCTACTGTTCTTTCTGATCACATCGGTATTACTTTTTAAAATAACAACTTCATTGAGATGTGCTTCTTCATGAGTTTCTCCACAATAGTTTCCATGTTTCACTCTGCTAGTGAAGAATCTTAGGGGAAGATATTTCTAAATTGCTGTCTGGGTTTTTTTGGTTTTTTTAACACACATACCAAAAAAAAAAAAAAAAAAAAAATCAACTGAGTTGATGCCTTCCTTAGCTAAAAATGCTGGGTTGGCTGAGGTTAGTGAAGTAGGATGTTACAGGTTAGATCTACTACATGATTTTGAGATGTCAGACAGTGATAACAGTTTTATCTGTCTGGCACATAGGCTTCAGGCTTTGGTTTTTTGGATAAAAGCAATAGGGGGGTTATAACGTAACTTGAATTTATGAGAGAGGCAACAGGTTCTCTGGGGATAGGGAACAAGGTGTGTTTTTACCTTTTCTGTATTAGAATTTCAAAACAAATTTTTTGTTTGTTTGTTTTTGGGTTTTGTTTTGTTTTGTATTTGAGACAGAATCTTGTTATGTAGCCCAGGCTCATGGCCTCCAACTCTTGGCAATCCTCCATCCTCAGCCTTCCAAGTACTAGGTTTACAAGAGTGCACTGCTATGCCTGTCTTTCAAAACCAATTTGAATTATATACAGTTTACTTGCTGGAAGAAGGAAAAAGAAAAAAGAAGCAGGAAATGGTTTATGTTATTATTGTTATTGTTATTGTTATTGTTTTACAGTGCTGGGGATGGAACCCAGGACCTCTTGCATGCTACCACTGAGCTATACCCTAGCCACTTCTCTTATCTTAATTTGGCTTATGTACTAGTTGAGAAAATAGGGGTTGGTTTCGTTTTGTTTTGTTTTTTGTTTTTTACCCAGGGCTTTTGCCCTGAACTATATCCCCACCCCTGTTTTTACCTGAGACGGAGTCTTTTTTTGTTTTTTTCTTTTTATTTTATTGGTATGTTTTAGATATACAAACCATTCATCCATAGGGAATTTATTCCTGCACATGATATATCTTGTGTCTTCTTTTTTCCCCATTCCCCTTCCCTCACTTCAGCCCCTCTTCCCCTCTATTTACAAAAGCTTTGTTTCCATTTTTTCCTTCTATTTTTTCCTTGTCCCTTCTTTCCACCCCTCTTCCTTATTCCCCATCTAATTTGAACATTTTCTTCCCATTTCCCAATATCTATTACACATTTTGGTCCTTATTTAAACTTTTGGTTTCTCACACTAGAGAAACAATGCAGTATTTAAACTTGTGTGCCCAATTTATTTTGCTTAATAGTATGGTCTCAAGGTACATCCATTTACCTAGAAATGTGAGGCAGGATCTTGCTAAACCACCAAATTGCCCAGGCTGGGTTCAAACCTACAATCCTCCTGCATCCTGAAGTGCCTAGATTGTAGATGTACACCACCACGCCTGGCTAATAGTTTTCTTTGATAATCATTTGACCTTGTCCACAGTTGATATTTTCTTTCTTCTTGTTGCACAAATTCTTGACTGATTAATTTATTCCTTCATTCATTTCCTCATTCAGTTAATATTCTATTGAACATCTCTGATACACCAGGCTAATAGGAGAAACTAGAGATACAAAAACAGATGAAATGCCGAGCCTGCTTTAGGAGCTCTCCTGCAGCTAGGGAAGATGAACTTGCTTGAGCAGTGGCCCTGCAGAGGCACTGAGGATCCAACCAGGGGAGGCATAATCAGTGAGAACTCTGCAGGTAAGAGTGATAGGTCTGTCTAGCCAGGCCCACACAAGGAACCTTGCATGTCCTTTTGGGAGTTTTGGACTTTTATCCTGTGGCCATGGGAAACTACTAAGGGCTTTTAAATTGAGGACCATATACTATGCACTTTGAAAGGTCTCTGGGAATACGGTGACAAAGATGGCATAAAGGGTTCTGAGAATGGGAACAGTGTGACTAGTTGTCAGATGATACCCCAGGTTGCAGGAGAAATGAAGAGCACACTGTGTGTGGATGAGGTAGAGGCTACACTGGTAACCAACAGAAGAGACAGGATCTAGGGTTGGTACTGAGAGAATCTTCCATGGCCTCCCAAAGTACACAGATACCTATAGTTCTCCCTGTTCATGTGGCAGAACTGTCCTAGCATGCCTGCTCCTCTAAGCCTTTTGAACTCTTCCTCCAAAGACTTCCATGGCAGTTCTGGAATCATTTATTGTAACCCATCACTTTTCCAAGCTCCCAAGAGTCCCTCTCCCCCAGCACACATTGTACCCAGGATCCTTGCCGAGGTGTTTATTCTGTGTCACAAGAGAATATCTTCACGTCAGCAGGTCTCAGTCCATCGCAACAGAATCAACACTCCTACAAGGCCTCCAGGGCCTGCCAGGACATGTGTTGTCAGGTCCTTTGGGTTCTCTGAAATGAGAAGCTCCTTGTCTTACAGGCCCAGCAGAGCTCAGCTGAGCAGTATTGAGATTTGAATCTTACTATGATTGGATGGCCAAGAAGAAAGATGGGGACACTCTTCTACAAGGCAAGCATTGCCTTGAAAGGCACTCACCTCATCTGTGTGATCCTCCAGTAAGATGTCAGGGAGAAGCTTCCTTCATCTTCAGGGAGAGGGAGTGGGTCACTTTGCAGGCCCAGGAAGTCTAGGGTTCGTGATTCTTCAGTAACTCTACACAGACTTCTCATCAGGCATGGTGGCACACACCTGTAATACCAATACTTGGGAGACTGAGGCAGGAGGATTAGTGCAAGTTTGAGGCCAACCTGGGCTACATAGTGTGTCCAAGGCCAACCTGAATTACATGATATGAGCTTGTCTCAAAACAAAACAAAACAAAACAAAACAAAACAAAACAACAACAGCAATAACAGCAACAGCAAAGCCAAAACTATACACAGACATCTCATCTCAAGTCTTAGAATTCACTCCTTTCCTACCAGGACCCTGAGCTCTGCAAAATAGAAGTGCCTGGACTGAAAAGTCAGCCTTTTATGTAGCTTTACCACTCTTAAAACTAGTCCAGTACCTGCAGGAGATAAATGTGTTTAATGTTGTCAAAGGAAGCTCACTGACTGTCATGTTTTTTTGTTGTTGTTATTGTTGTTGTTGTTGTTGTTGTTTTGCTTTTTGAGACAAGGTCTTACTGTGTATTTCAGGCTGGCCTTGAACTCACAGTGATCCTTCTGCCTCAGGCTTTCCAGTGCTGGGATTATGGGCTTGCACTGCCACACCTGATTGAAATATTTTTTAATTTTTCAAATATTGCTATAAAATGATTTTCTGTTATGTTTGAAAGTCATTTGCATTTTCTGGTTTTAGACATTCTACAAGGTTCTCCATTGTCCCTCTTCGCATTCATATATCCTTCGTGCTTTCCTTTGAGTCAACCAGGAGTCATGTGAGAAGCCCGAGTGATTCTTGCAGGGTTTGATATGACTTCAGTAGTTCACTATGCATGTTGTGTATCATCAGGCCAAATCTGACAGGGAGAAGTCTGTTCTGTTGAAACTCAAGCTTCTTAGTGAAACAGAATTTTCTTACTAATCTATATTCAATTACAGTTGTAGTAATTTTGTTTTTCTTTTTGGAGGACTGGGGATTAAACCCAAGGCCTTTGCACTTAGCTGGGTCCCCAGCCCTTTTTCACTTTTCATTTTGAGAAAGGGTTACTAAGTTGCCCAGTCTAGGCTCAAACTTGTTATCCTCCTGCCTCAGCCTTCTAGAGTCCTGGGATTAGAGGTGTGTGTACCACAATACCTGGCTTGATATTTTTGTTTAATGCCCAAGTTCATCTGATATGGAAGGAAACCTAATTATGTCTAGTATTACACCATCATGTACACGGACACCAGGCCATTTCTATAGGGACAATTTAAAATGAGAGTTCTTTGTCTTTGGATACAAACTGGCTGCTTCATATCTCACCAGTAGGATCCTGCAGAGGCTGTTTCGTAGAGGCTGCAGTGTACCTGGGCTTCTGTGAGTTTGCTGTCCTCCCACCCAATCAGTGCCGGCTCTGCCGCTCCTGTCACATGCCTGGCCGCTGAGTGCGTGGGGTCCTACGTGGGGCAGTGAGGCCTTCAGCTTTTGTAGTTAAGCACTGGACAGAGTGTGTCTTATCACTCTGGAAACAGCAGAACTATAAGGGCAGGAAACAGATACATGATTGCCAGCGACTGGGGGACATGGAAGGGTCAGCTACCAAGGGGCATGAAAGACCGTTGGGACAGTGGAAAGGTCCTTTATCTTGGTTGTGATGGTGGTCACACAGTTGTGCATTTGTCGAGATTCATGGCACTGTGCTCTACAAACAGTGAATTTTTCTGTGTATGAATTGTATTTTAATAAACACTACCTCACCCCACCAAAAAAAAAGAAAGAAAGAAAATGTGTCTTAGAAAGGAAGCATGGTTAAAGGAAAGGCTTCTGCATGTCCCCGGAGCTCTGTACACTCATCCCCGTTACCTTCGTAGCTGAGGTTTTGGCAGAGGGAGGGCAGCACTGCTCCCGTATCAGCAGCCTCGCCCGAGCCACTGACCCCACACCTCCAGGAGTGGGAGCATGGGTCTCTCTGCAGGATGCTGGCTCAGAAGCTGTCACAGACCTGTGCTTTGTTTTCTCTGTTGGCATGTGGTTGTTTGAGGTCATGATGCAGGAGTCAGGGGTGGTGGAAGACTAAGGTCATGAGAGACCGACGAGGAGTTTGCTTACCTCTCCTTTACTTTATAGACAGTGGCTTCCATTTCCCTTCTAATCATAAACCGAGAACTTCAAACAGCCTGCTAGTCACTAGTGTAGGAATTTATATCTTCATGGAGGTTTGCAGTTCCCAGAAGGTTAGATTCCAACAGAATATGGGATAGACTGGCAACAATTCTTCAGGCTCACAACAAAGTGAGATGTATCCTACTAGCATTACTCTAAGTGCATTGGGATTTATAGATAAGAGATACATATTTAATTGTGTATTTATAGATAAGAGATACTTAATTATATATATTTCATATGTATGTTCTTTTTTCCAAGCAAATAAAATGTGCAAGTAGAGTCCTACATAAAGGTAATGTTATCACTAATGATAACCTACATCTTTATAGCATAGTATGACTCTCAAAACGTTTTTATTTGCTCTCAGGCACCCTATGAGACAGACAGGGGCTGCAAATCCAGATGGGGACACAGATGCCCAGAGACATAAATTGCTTGACTGAGGTGTCACGCACCAGGTAAATGGAGGCGCAGAGGCAAGAATCTGGATCTCCAAGCTTCTGGTGTCATATTTGTTTATCAAATCATTTCATCTTCTTTCTCCTATCTTGCCTCAACTCACTGGCAGGACTGGAGAGTCTAAGTTTAAGAAATATCAAGTACTACTTAAGCTTACTAAATACTGTTCTACAAACCCTTAATTATAAATCACTTGGTGGACTATGTTTTCACTTATTTTGTGTCAGTCTGCCATTTAGTCTGAGGGACAAGCATTCAGATGCTAGCAAGTCACCCTGAGACGCATGGGGTGCTCTTCTGAAGATTTTATTTTTCTTGTGTTCATTCTACCTGGACCTGAGTCTACCTTCTGCATATTCTGGTCTAATCATTTGGGTGATACAAAGATGACTCCAGTGTGGGTTTTGCCTTCAAATTTATAATCTCACAGAGCAGATCAGACCCACACTTGGCTGTGACGTGGCGGGGAGTATAAGGGAGGGATACACGTGGTCTCAGGCAAGCATGGAAAAAGGAACTTCGTAAGTTTCTCAGACTTGAAACTGCTGCTACTAGCTTGAACTTTTGGGTTGTTGTTCAATACACAGAGAACTGTTGTGGTGTTCTGCGGATAAACTAAAGCACCTGGGTTGTAGGAATTTCCTCGAAATGTCTTTGAAACATACTGAAACCAGGCTGCACTCTCACCTCTGTTTCCTGTTGTCACTGTGCCCCTCATCTTACGGGAAACTGTACTTTCTGGTGTCGCATTTCAAAGAAAAATTTGGTTAACTTTTTCATCTTTTAAAGAGATGCATAGTTGCCTTAAATTTTAAGGAAACTGTTCTACAAAAGACTGTAAAAGCCAAGACTTCGCAGTCAAATACATGTAAATAGCATCCCTAAGTGGCCCGCTTAGTTAATTTTCTAACATGGTCTTGCCAGGCCTTGATCAAGTAAAATAATACCTCTGACTATTAAAGAAGTTAATCAGACATCTGCTTTATCTTTAGGAGGCAGCTCTAATAAGGGAACTGTGTGGTAAAGGTTGGTACAATTGTAGAATGGAAGGTAATCTTCAGCCATTTTTCCAGCTAACTAAAATTTTACCTTTCGGCAATATTAGAGATTGAACCCAGGGCCTTATGCATGCTAGGCAAGTATACTACTGCTTAGCTACATCCCCAACCCTTTCTAAAAAATTTCTTAGTGGGCTAGGGATTTAGCTCAGCAGCACAAGTGCCTGCCTGGCAAGTGCAAGGTTTGTTTGATCCCCAGTACAAAAAAAAAAATCCTTGTGAAACAGGGTCTCGCTAAGTTGCTCAGCTTTTCCTAGAACTTGCAATCTTTCTGCCTCAGGCTGTGGAATAGCTGGGATTCTTTCTAAACTTTTTAATGCATATAACACCAGAACTTTGTATCTTCTGCTAATATATATAGTACAATATTTTTAAAAGAGAGCAATCAGTTAGCCTAGGCACTTAATAGGATGATAATAAATACCAATGGGTAGTTTTTACAGTTTACAAAGCTACTTCACTTCTGTGACAGTGAAACTGTCCTCTCTCGGGCCCAACCCACCCACTGTAATCTGCGCTGTGATACCTGCAGACTCATTTCTCCAGAGCTGCTGTTCCCGGTGGAGCACTGACAGTGGGGGAGTGGGGGTGCTGGAGGGTCCTTGGCTGTCTATACCCAGGACACTGTCCTAGCCGTGTGTGTGTGTGTGTGTGTGTGTGTGTGTGTGTGTGTGCACCTACTCCCCCAGGTTCTGGAGCCAGTCAGATGGTTCCCTCCACCCTCAGAAGTCAGTCCCAGTTTAAGACAATTCTATCATCTTGTAGGATCTGAGGACCCTAACCATTCCCCTCTTTTCCCTAAGTCCTAGGGGTAGTAGCTGCTTCCTGAATTTCTTTTTCTCTGTCAGTTCATGTCCCCTTTCTATCTTCTAACATCATTTAACTGATTCCTTATGTTAAATTCTCTATTAAAGTAAATGGTGTGAATTAGCTAAATCTTGGAACTGGCCTGCATGTCCCTCAATAGATGAAAGGATAAGGAAAATATAGCATTTACATGCAGTGGAGTACTACTCTGTCATAAAGAAGGATAAATTTGAGTTATTTGTAGGAAAATGTGTACACTTTGAGACCACAGTGTTAAGTGAAACAAACCAAATATAGAAGCTTAAATAGCATATCTTCTGTTATAGGAGAACTCCTCCGAAAAAGAGAAACCCAAAGTATAAATAAATAGCAAAACAAAAGATAATAGGAAGTAGGGAGATGGATCTTTTGCAAATTGAAAAGGGACTTAGAGATGGAGGGAAGGAGAGAGAGGGAGAGGAAGAGGAAGTAAAAAGAATTAAGATGTGTTATGTACAAGTACCCCCCCCCCATGGATGTAACCATTATGTACTGCAAATATGTAGTAATAAAATTTAAAAAAAAAAATTTTTTTTTAAAGCCAG
Source organism: Dasyprocta punctata (assembly GCA_004363535.1). NCBI lineage: Eukaryota > Metazoa > Chordata > Mammalia > Rodentia > Dasyproctidae > Dasyprocta > Dasyprocta punctata. The sequence continues at coordinate 47,253 of RJWM01004145.1, forward strand.
GGTCTAGCTTTGTAGATCAGGTTGGCCTCGAACTCACTTTAGAGCCCAAGCTGGCCTTGAACTTTAAACAATCTTCCTGACTCAGCTTTCCCAGTGTTGGGATCATAGGCATGTGCTACAATAGTAGGCTAAAAAATTAAATAAACAAAACAAAAATAATTTGTGTGGTACCTTGTCTTTCTGACTGGACCTAGATTAATACAATCTTTAATCTCAAAATATAAGGTAGCCATTATTATGCATATTATACTGATAAGGAAATGAAAACTTGTAGGGTAAAGAAATTTATCTAAAATCACTATACCAGAAAAATAAAATAAAATAAAAAATAAAATCACTATACATTCTACTTGTTCCTCTTATGGCCTTTCCATTTAATCTCATCATTTCTCTTGAGCTTATTTTTTTTTAAATAATTTTGTACTTGGCCGGGCGTGGTGGCGCACGCCTTTAATCCCAGCACTCGGGAGGCTGAGGTAGGCGGAGCATTGTGAGTTCGAGGCCGGCTTGGGCTACAACGCGAGCGCAAGGCCGGCCTGAGCTACATAGTGCGACCCTGCCTCAAAAAATCCAGGGCCGGGAGTTAGGCTCAGTGCCTTAAGCGCCTGCCCTGGCAGGTGCGAGGTTGTGAGTTCAATCCCCGGTGCCGCAAAAAAAATAAATAAATAAATAAAAAATAATTTTGTACTTACAGAGAATCTCAAAGGAAGAGTTTCCGTATACCCTATATCCAGCTTCCTCTAAGGTTAGCATCACATTTGACCATGATATATTTATCCAAACTAAATAGCAGGCACATTACTAGTAAAAACAAACAAAGTAGATTTTATTAGGATTTTACCAGTGATAGTTTTTCAATTCTTCCTTGGTTTTCATGACCCTGACCATTTTGAAATGTATTCATTGGGGTATTTTGTAGAACTTACCTTGATTGGGTTTGCCTGATATTTCTTGTGAAACATCACAAGGTCAGGGTTATGGGCTTGGGGGAAGAACACCACAGCACCCTCTCCTTACATCATATCGGGCACATAATGTCACATGACTCATTACTGGTGGTGTCAACCTTGATTGTTTGGTCAAGATGGTACGGGCTTATCTACTGTAAACTTTTTCCTTTTATGATTTATTTGTTGGTGACCAGTCACCATATCCTTTTGCTGAACTTCTGATTTCCCATGTAATTATGGAGCTGTGTTTTCTTTACAGATTATTGCTTAGTGTAAAAGAACCTTTGTATAAATGACTAAACTGAGAATTATAAATTTAGAAGTCAGTTTACTGATTGTGAGGAGATATAGGACATACTGATTCTTGGAGGATTATTACCTGCTCCACCATCTTTGCTCTGCACCTTGTTTACTTTTGGAACGTGGCTATTTTTAGTCTCAGCTGAGGGTTAGTACTATGAAGGCTGTTTATTCTTGATGAACTGAAATTACTTCTGATCACTCCTGAAAGATGATTAAACACCCAAGTTCTTAATGGCTTGCACAATCAATAAAAAGAGGCAGAACTCTAGAGAAAACGTTTCTAAGAATAAGAATTGGAGGTGTGGAAGGGTGTGTTTCAGGGAGTGGAGAGCCACAAAGATAGCCTGAGAAATGACGTGACAGGCATGGAGAGATACAGAGAGCTCTGAATGGAAACCACAGCGAGAGATGGGGGTGAGGATGGAGCAAGGATGAGGGAAAAGCCAGTGACACAGTGTGTTTGAGTTGCATTTCGATGTATGGAGGATGTTTGTATTCATCTCTGAGCTCTACCATCTAGAACTTACAGTTCTAGCCACTAAATTTTTGTATATACAAATGAGCTTAGACTTTTACATAAGCCAAAGAAAGTAATTCCATTCCTTTATATAACCTTGGCTACCCACTGCTATTGAGGGATGACTGAAGATTAATCAAAGCTTTAGAAACTTTTGGAACTTACCAGGGCAGAATGGAGCCAAGACCACCTTGTTCAATTAGCTTTAGAATAGACTTTTCTGTCAGGGTTCCCATGGGTTCTTATAATAATAACTTAGAAATTAAAACTATTAGCCTAAGTTATAGTGTTATTCTATACATTTGTTCTAATTAAACAGGGTTTCCATATTTTAGGATTAATGAAAGAAAGTAAAATCTTAGTAAGGTTACTGATGGCTTTCTTCCTAGGGCATATCTGCAAATATATAAGATAGTCCAAGTAACCAGACTTTGTTAGAGCTCTTAATTTTGTGTGTGATTGGCTTATACACTTAAAGCTTTTTGTATTTCATAGTGCTATTCTGTTTTTCAAGTCAGAGCTGAGATTTATAGCCTTGTAGACTTCAGAACATATTTTCTTCCAAGAATGAGATTTGACAACTCTTGTAATTAATCTTGGCTCTTATATACATAGTTTTAGAGTTGATGTACTTCAGTGAGTTGGCTTGGAGTTTTTCAGTTTGAAGGCTAGCCTGTAGTTTTTGCTTTTTGGGTTTGAAATGGGGAATGGGAGGAATTTTGGTCCTCTTACCCTTGTTAGTATTGGGAAATGAGAAAATGCCTCCATTTTAAAGTATCCAAAGAACTAACAGTTGGCAGCATTAGAACATTCAGTTGCTGCTTTGGGGAAAAAATATAAATATGCATATATATCTATTTTAAGTCTCTTTTCACTGATACTAGTATGTGCCTCATCAACTGTATTCTTTCACGTAGCATATCAGATATTTCAAATCTCTTGCTCAAAAATGGATTTTTGTTTGTGAGCTGAGTTATGAGTCTCCTGACCAGAGTCAGGAAATGCAGCTGGAGAAAGAGTGACTTGTCTGAAAGGAGTGGTTCTCTGACCATTAGTCATTATTTACCAATCACTGGAGGGAAAAGATGACTGTGTCTGCTTTACTAAGAGTACTTCTTTTCCCCCTTTTAGCTGCACCTAAAATTAGCTGGTCTCAGACAGAATCCTTCACATCTAAAAGCAGCTCATCTTCAGAAGAGTAGTGTATATTTTAGCAGCATCGTGTAACAGGGAAGTGTTTTAGTCCGCTAAGAAGGGAGGTATGTTGTCATGGAGAGTTAGAAGCAAGCAAGTTTCTCTGGTCATCTAAGCAGTCCACACAGCCATGTGCTTGATGTCAGAGTGGACTGAGTGCTCCAAAGCCATGAGTCAAGACTTTGCTCCTGCACTGGCATGAACCAAGATCCATGCAGTTTTTTGAAGTATGTTTTACTTTGAGGTAGGTTGTTCATACTCTGCTTATTACCTGTTAGGATGAACAGAGACTTGCTTAATTGGCAGTTACTTAATTTAATTGCCTAATTAAATATTTTGGAAAATGTCAACACTAGGTGTGATATCATGTACCAATGACAATGATTGGTCATGTGTGCCTTCTGCCAGGATACCTTGCAGAGGAGTTAACAAACTATAAATAGACTGTTTTCTTAGGTGGATTTCTTTGGTAGCCACATCTGAACTCAAAGGGCTCTCGCGTTCTCACAGGCTCTGTCTGTCTCCCTCTCTCTCTCCCTCTCTCTCTCTCTCTCTCTCTCTCTCTCTCTCTGAGACAGTGTCTCACTTATGCAGTTCAGGTGGCCTTGAGTTCACTTTGTAGCCCAGGCTGGTCCTGAACTTGCAACAATCTTCCTGCCTCAGCCTCCTGAGTGCTGGGATTATAGGCATGTGCCATCACACCTGGCTTTTTTTTTTTTTCATTGTTGTTTTTTTGTTTGTTTGTTTGCTTTGGGGGGGGGTTGGTTTTTTTTGAGGTAGGGTCTCACCATGGCCTTTAAGTCAAAATGTAGCTCAGGCTAGCCTCCAACTCACAGCAATCCTCCTGTCTTAACTTCCCAGGGGCTAGGTGTGTGCCACCACTTCTGGCACAAAGCATTTTTGTGTTCAAGGTCATTTTATGCATCCCCTCAGTATCTCCTTCCTATCTTTGACTTGTGTGAAAAGAATGTCTTGCATCTTGTCAGTTCACCTGTCTTTCTAAACTGGTGACGACTGCCCATGAGGACTGGGTGGAAAGGCTGTGAAAAGAATTTGCTGTTGTTGTATAGATTATGTTATTCTGATCTGCAGTAGTACAGTATAGTCTTTCTCAAGGCTATAGCTTTTAAGTAGGCAAATTTGTATTCGCTTCACAGCTTTCAAGCAGAGACTAAACTGTTCTCTGACACTGATGTAAGAAAATGTTCTAAAGTATCACTGGCCTAAAAATAGCCACTGAAAAGCTTTGAGCACACTAATATCTGAGAGAACGGAAGTATAGAAAGTAGAGGAATAACCAAGCATTAAATAAGAATGAACCAGAATTTAAATACAGAAGTCCTAGAATCTATTTTTAAAAAGGGTTTGTGCAATGCCATAGATGAGGACAGGGTTGTGAACATTTTCTTTCTACCTTCTCTATTTCTGTAATAAGTGAATTTTTTCTTAATAGGTATGCATTAATTTTTTGGTGAGATAAAAATTTAATCCTAAATCGGGGCTGGGAGTTTGGCTTAGTGGCTTAAGTGCCTGTCTGGCAGGTTCAAGGCTGTGAGTTCAATCCCCAGTGCCACAAAAAGTAAATAAATAAAAAAAATTTTAATCCTAAAAAAGAATTTTATGCAAATTTATTTGTGTTATATAATGAAATTTTATTAAATACAGAATAACAATAGTTTGGGGTTTTTTGTTTCATGTGGACTCTAACTCACCTGCATCTGAATCAGTTGGCATATTTATTAAAATACAGATTCCTGGCACATGCCTGTAATCCCAGCACTTGGGAGGCTAAGGCAGGAGGATCTCAAATTCGAGGCCAGCCTGAGCTACATAGTGAGTTGGAGGTGAGCCTCAACTACATAGTGAGACCCTGCCTCAAAAAAATAAAGAAAAGAAAAATATTATGAAATGGAATTTACCAAAGTAAAAATTTCTTAGCCAGGTGTAGCTGGACACACCTATAAAAAAAACAAAATAAACTAAAATACACTTTCCTAGTCTTTGTGCCAGAGCAGCTGAATCAGAATTTTAGCAGCAGTTCTCTGAGAGCTCTACTTTTTGTTTTGTTTTGTTTTGAGACAAGGTCTCACTATGCAGTTCAGGCTGGCCTTGAACTCGATGTGTGGCCCAGGCTGGCCTCAAACTTGCAGCAACTCTCCTGCTTTAACCTCCTGAGTGCTGGGATTACAGGTGTGAGCCACCATGCCTGGCCTAAATGCTGGGGTTATACACGTGTGCCACGGGGTGGGCAGAGATCTGTACTTTTCAGAAGCACCCCCGTGTGACTTAGCTCCTCTTGAGTTTGAGAATTACTGAGTTTGAGGTTAGCCAGACAACGGCACTGAGAGTCAGCTGCAGGCTCTGTCACTGCCTCCACGTGATCCTAAGCAAACTCTACCCATGTTTGTGGTGCCTCATCACGAGATCTTTCATTATTTCTAAAATTGCCCAAAGTGTTAATTATTTTTAATAATACTGCCTTATCTCCCAAGATAAACTGCAAAATCTGAATGGTTTCTATTAACTGGAGAAAAGCCAGAACATTGTGATTAGTATGAAATAGTCAGAAAAAAAAAGACAAGCGTACACATTAACAAGCAGGAGTATGAAATGTCAACACTTTCTGAGAATTGGCAGGAATATATCATAGTCTACACTTATTTATGCTACATGCAAATGATTAGGCCTGAATCTAATAGCAAAGGATAGCAAATGTTGTTTGTTTGTGTGTGGAAATGGGGATGAACCCAGGGGTTCTGCACTGAGCTACACCACAGTCCTCATTTTTTTATTTTGAGACATCCTCTAAGTAGTTAAATTGCCCAGGCTGAGCTCAAACTTGCATTCCTCCTGCCTCAGCAGAGTGGTAAGATTATGAGCAAGCATCACCATGCCTGGCTGTGTACATTGATTGATTGAGTGGGACAGGGTCTTGCTATGTTGCCCAGCTGGCCTTGAACTCAGAATCTTCCTTCCTTAGCCTCTCAAGTTCTGGGATTACAGGCATATGCTACCGTGTCCAGGAAAGTAAGGAACTTTTTTTAAAAAGCTTTTTATGGGAGTTAATAATTTATTTTTATGAGACTATTACAGTCTTTTTTATTGACTACTTGGAGTTGCCCAGTAATTCACATATTGAATAAAATACTATACTCTTTATCTCACAAATGAATTTTAGCATATATTCTGACACAAATATGAATGCATTTTAAGGGTAGTCAACAAGATTGAAAATCACAGTGATAAAAATATTCAAAACATATGGTTGATATTTACATACATACACATGTATACATATATACTCATAATGAGTGGGCGCTGTGTGTGCCCTTCCATTCACATAAGGGTCTAACTAACTAGCAGTTCCATTTGTGGGCACCAGGTGGCACTTGGCTGTTGCGAAGTGCAGGTACAAAAAACTACAAACACAAGGATGAAGGCACCAAAGGGAGCTTGCTCAGTGTCCACACAGGGCTTTGATTGGCAGACCTCTAAGACCTACTGAATGAGCTGTTCTGGCTCGACTGGAACTGCTCGTGTGCTGGGCTTGAGGTGCTTGGGGTTTAAATTACTCTCAAACAGGTGTGGTGGCTCACACCTGTAATCCCAGCATTTGAGATGTTGGCAAGAGGATTGCTGTGAGTTCAAGGCCAACCTGGGCTACCTAGTGAGTTCAAGGCCAGCCTGAACTACACAGCAAGATCTTCTCTCTCTCAAAACAACAACAACAACAACAACAAATCATATATGTATATTCTCACAGATTCAGGCTATTTCAGTACAGGCATGAGCAGGCCTCGGGAAGTGCTGTCCTCAAGTGCACAGCACACCTGACACAAGCTCAGGCCTGGTGCTTGGCTCTTACAGATGAGACTGAAGGGGCTGCTCACCTGGCCTGGTTCAGTGTTCAGAATGTGCTGAGAGGGCTGAATGAACAGCAAATGTCTTCAGCCTTTGAAAACAATTTAGAGGAGAAATGTCTATACTTCAGATATCTATCAGTAACATGTCTTTAAGCATCCTGAGCAGAAGGTGAACAGGTGCTCTCGATGCTGCCAGCGTCCTCTAATATCACTGTGACCTGGATGTGCATTTGTATTCCCTGCAGCTTCTGTTAGGCCTCATAGACAAAAAGGATTTTTTCTTGTGCTGCTCCAAAAAACGCTTTTCTCCATAAGCACCTCTGATGGCCCTGTTAGAAGTTACAGGGAGCTGTGCTTTTGTGTGTACCACTGCCTAAGCAGATGGGAGTCATCCTGAGAGTTTGGGCCGCCCTCCGAACCCGGAGGGAGCACCATACCATTTGCAGCAATGGCAAGGTTTGCAGGCTCCCTGCACTCTGCTCAGGTTCCCGGGACGCCTACATCAGAACAGCCTGCAGGTGTACGCACAGTCCCGGCAGTGGCAGTACAGAGCAATGCTTTGCGATGGGATACACCTGAATTCACATCATGGGGACCTTGGATAATTAAAGGAATCTTTTGGGTCTCAACTTCTTTGTTTGTTTTTTTTTTTTTAATACTGGGGATTGAACTCACGACCTCACACTTACCAGGCAAGTGCTTGAACCACTGAACTAAACCCCCAGCTTGGGTCTCAATTTCTTTGTATGAGAAATTAAAATGTTAATCCTGACATTCTTCATTTATTTACTCGACTACCCTATTTTGAATTCCTCCTATGTGTCCTCCTGTCCTCCAGGAGTTTATAGTCTGCTGAAAGTGGAGACATATTTTTTTTGTTTTGTTTTGTTTTGTTTTTTGAGAATAGAAAATAAGTGTATCTAACCTGGACTGAATAGTGGTGATGGTTGTACAACAATGTAAATGTGATTATAGTTAATGACACTGAACTGTATGCTTGAAAATTGCGAAGATGGTAAATTTCATGTTATGTGTATTTACCATAATTTTTAAAAATAAAGGAAAATAGGGAAAATATATATGTAAAGAATGTGAGGGCCAGGCATGGTGCCACATGTCTGCAATCCCAGCACTTGGGAGGCTGAGGTAGGAGGATCACTGCAAGTTTGAGGCCAGCCTGGGCTACCTACGGAGTTCAAGGCCAGTCTGAACTGCATAGTGAGACTCTGTCTCTAAAAATAAAAAAATTCAAAAAGACAAAACAAAAGAAACATGCTGGGACTGCACATAGTACAGTGGCACCTCGGTTCATGAGCTTAATTCTTGCCACAATTCTGGTCACAAACCGAATTGGACATAAACCGAATCAAATTCATTGGATAGGTTCAATGCTGACCTCGTGGGGACATTTCTCGTGGGGACATTTTATTCGGTTCTTGTCCAATTCAGATTGCTACCAGAATTATAGAAAGAATTAAGTTCATGAACTGAGGTATCACTGCTACTCAGTTACAGGTTTTCTTACGTTTTCTGGTTTTTTTCGTGATGTATGCAAGGTATGCAATTACCCAATTACCCAAATTTCACCCCATTAATAAGACTTCTGTTTTCTTTCTTTTGCCAAAATTTCTTTTTTTTTTTTTTTTTTTTGTGTGTGTGTGTGTGTGGCACCGGGGATCAAACTCACAACCTCACACGTGTCAAGCAGTTGTATAAGCTGCTGAGCCAAACTCCCAGCCCTAGTTTTTTGAGACAGGATCGCACTATGTAGTTCAGGCTGGCCTCGCTCACATTGTAGCCCAAGCAGGCCTCAAACTCACAACGCTCTGCCTACCTCAGCCTCCTGAGTGCTGGGATTAAGGACGTGCACCACCACGCCCGGCCAAAATTTCTTACCTAAATTCATAGATTGGGAGCACTTGAGCCTCGCTTTTATCATGTAGGTGACAGTCTCCCTAAACAGACTAAGTTTCATTCTTTGTCACTAGCCTTGACGTAAAGCCTGACTTCATTACGAAAAGTGAAATAGAATTCAAAAGCTGCATTTAGAGATCCTTCCATAAGCCTGTTAAGAGTTTACTTCGAGTGATGCCTGAGGAACAGGAAGGGGTTCCTGGGCCCCCGAGTCTGCCTCCATCTGGGGGCCAGGGCGTGTGTTTGTGTGCATGCAAGGACAGAGAGGGCCACTTCTTCCATCTGCCAGCTCAGTGGTGCCAGCGTACTTGCCTCTAAGAGTAAACACTTTGTTATCTTCCTTGTCACTATTCACTTCCCGACTCAGTGGCCTGGAGGTTGAGAAAATGATACCTTGAAGACACTAGGAAAGAAAGCAGAGACTTAGATGAACTGAGAGAAGGGTTTCTGGTGCAGAGTGCAGGGGCCAGTGCAGTGGTTGCTTCAGAATGTGCCAGGCCTGAATTGGTCCTGAGTTTTGTCTTCTTGGTCCCAAGAAAACATCATTTGCTTTCTTTTCATGCTTAGCTGTTAGTACGTGAATGAAAATTCTCATCTTAAATTGAGACGAGATAGTTCAGTCTTAAATACAACTTAATAGTGGTATGTGTATTAAGGAGATATTATAGACAAGTAAAAGAGTTCACTAATATTTTTGGTGTTTTGTTGTTTTTGTTTTTCAACACTTCAGATTAAACTAAGGGCCTTCATACTGAGCTACATCTCCATCTCTTTTGTTAATTTTTATTTTGAGACAAAGTATCACTGTGTCACTAAATTACCCAGGCTGGGCTCAATCTTGGGATTCTCCTGCCTCAGCCTTCCAGTGTGCTGGAGATACAGGTGTGTGCCACCATTCCTGGCTTAGCCAGTGTTTTGATTTAAAAAAAAAAAGTGAGAAAATGAATAAATTTGTGTTTTCGGATCTTTTAATAATCAGTGGTTTAATCCATGGACAGCTTATCTGTTCTGGTTAAGAAGCTACATCCAGAAGCATCTGAAGGAAGTGGATAGAGGGGAGATGTGCTCAAACCTCAGCTCTGCTGCCTAAACTGAGGCTTCTGAGGAAGTTGTTCAACCCCTTTTCTTTTCTTTTTTCTTTTCTTTCCTTTCCTTGCCTTTTCTTTTCTTTCCTTTTTAATAGAAGCTACTTATTAACCAGTTTTGATGTAACTAAATCAAATCCATCCTAAATAGATTCAACCCCTTTTCTGCTTCAGTTTTCTTACCAGCAAAAATGGGAACAGCCATATCTACCTCACAGGGTTTTTCCAAAGATCACATATGTGAGAGGCTTCGCATGATGTCTGACACATAGTCAGCACTCAATTAAAAAAAAAATCGTTGTTGTATTTTTGTGTGTTGTATTTTGTATGCACTCTAACACATGTCTGCATGCACTAGGCAAACCCTCTACCACCAAGCTACACCCCAGCCCTGGTCGTTTTTGAAAGGAAGATGTCAAGAGGTTAAGGGTAATGGTGGGCTAAAGAGGCGAAAAAATGTTTTCTTCAGTTCCTTCTAACCCTCTGTTCCCTCTGTCTTCTCTGTCATCTCTGAATTCACAGATTCCATTCTTCCTCCAGGATCCCAAATCAAGTACTATCTGCTTCATGAAGCCATTCAGTTACTCATTCCGAAGTAGTCACTTTCTTTGTTTTTACCCTTTTATTCTCTCTGTCTGTCTCTCTGTCTCTCTCTTTCTCTGTCTCTGTTTCTCTGATGTTGAAGTTATTTGCATAGTCTTGTCATCTGCCTTTGAACACAACTTCCAAGAGTATGACTTTATCTCTTCTACTTTTAATCTGTCCTTACACCAGGCCTGGTGGCATATGTAGATGCTGATACATGAATGCAAGGCCACCAGAGAACAGGCAAGATGAGGTTCTCCTGAAGAGATGTTTAGTGGTTTCCTTTTCTGGCTGGGGAGCCTAATGTGCAAGAGCAGGTTTATGCACAGTTGATGCCAATGATCCCTCCTTGAGTAATACTTGTTCTGGCGTCAGAGTTGTCACTGAGGGAATGTTCAAAGTAGAGGACGAAAAGCATTAACATTTTTTGCTTTTTTTTTTTTTTGGTGGGAGGAGGAGAAAAGGTTAACAATAGGGGAAATAAGCCATCTTCTCCCTCTCTCTCTCTCTCTCTCTCTCTCTCTCTCTCTCTCTCTAACTCAGGTAGGAGTTATGGATAACTCCTGAATACCTACACAAATGAAGTGATTAACTTTGCTACTCCAGAAAAAAATTTTAATCCCAAAGTTATTTATTTTGGCTTTAGAATAGACTAGCATTTGTGTTGGATTTTCCTGCCTAATTACTTTTTGCTTAAGCTTATTTTAAAATAGTTTTAAATTCCTTTAGTCTGTCAGGCTAGGAAGCAAGAGGTAGAGAAATAGACCACAGATGGTGTCTGGGCCAGAATTTCCCTTTTCCTCTATCAAAGCCTCCTGTGCCCTGCTCATAGGAGAGCTGTCTTGGAGTCAGTATTGTGTTGAACAATTTAGCAAAATGTTTTTTAAAGTCTTAAAAATATGCTTACTCTTTGATCCCATAATTCCACTTGTAGGAGTTTGTCCCAGGAAAATAAATAAGTATGCAAAATGTAGGGGCAAGGGTATTCGCCACAATATTTATATCAGCAACAACAGCCAAAAAAGTAAAACCAACTGAAAACATCAAATAGCATAGACTTTATTAAATAAAATAGGTAGTTATCTCTGTGTGGCTTCACAATTTTAGACTTTAGAAATGTTTACAATGTCTTGCTAGGTGCAAAAGAGATTATATAGTAGAATGTGCAGTATGGAACAGTAGCAAATGCAGAGAAAGAAGGAGAGGATGCTTCTGGAGAAATGTGTTCTGTAGGGCTAATTTTAATATCATTAAGGGGTGAAAATTTGTATTTTTCAGGTTTTCTGCTTGAACATGTAAGGTTTGACACTAGAGTAACTATCATTTTTGAAAGATATATGTTATTATATCAATGAAAAGGTGAAGACTTACTGTATACTGTCCACAAAATGAGATTCTGGATGCAGATAATTTGGGTTGCATGTGCCTCCTCAAGAATCACATCCATGCATGTGAATTATCAGCAATCACACTGAATACATAAAGTCAGATGCACCATGTTTAAATTGTGTTTCCTAAGTAAAATAATCACACCCAGTAGACGTGTGCAAAGTCAGTTAGCCTACAATATGGTGCCTTGTTTTCTGATACCAGCAGTATGGAGGAAGAATTGTCTTGAGCCAGGAAAAGCCCAGCTTGCACAGCTATGAAGGCCAGTTGTAGTCGTGTGCTGCTGCTGATGTTTTAATTGAGAACAGACCATATACACATTGGTGGTTTCATATCATCTTGTGACTTTCTAGTCTTCTTAGTTTCTGGATGTACACTCTGTGTTGTTCCCACAGTGACAATTTCTTAGAACACATTCCCATCACTAGGTGATGCATGACTGTATGTATAAAAAATTCTGTTGCCCAAATAACATTATAATTCTACTAGGAAGATTTTATGTCACTCTTGATCTACTAAAAGCAATCCCAGGAACTTTTTTCTTTTTTAGCAGTGCTAGCAGTTGAACCTAGGGTCTTTGCATTGAGCTTTGCATTGAACTTAGGGTCTTTGCATTGGGTTATATGCCAGTCATTTTTCTTACTAATTTTTATTTTATTCATTTTGAGACAGGGTCTCACCAAGTTGCCCAAGTTAGAGTCAAACTTGTGATCCTCCTGCCTCAGCCTCCCAGAGTTCTGGGATTACAGATGTGCACCACCATGCCAGGCTGACATTTTGTACTGTTTCTCTTTGACTCCTCCACACACACACACCCCTTACTGGCGTGTACTAAGCAAATACCACTGAGCTGCATCTCCATCCCTTTTTTCATTGTCATCAATTCAGAACTCTAAATCCAAAAATCCAAGTGGAGAAAGAGGAAGTTTATGGTAAATGATGAAGACAACCACAAATCTCTGATGACCCCGAAATAATGGCTGGCTCACATATAAAAGAACCCTGCTTTATATAATTGACTACAGAGGAAATGTCACTGTTTGCAAGCCTCAGTTTTGTACACATGTTGGGGTTCGCTTTTATTTGCAATCTCTAGATTCCTAGGATACCATGTGGCTTCCCTGAAGGAAAGGGCTTGCAGGTCTGGCTCCCTGTTGTCTAAGGTCAGATGGAAAAGCCTTTTGTGATTAACTCAGCCACTGTGTGTCCTTTGGTATTTGGAATGTCAGTAGAGTTTTTGATTAGTTCTCCGAATTTTGAATGCTGACCCAAATGAGCTTAATGTAATGGAAAAAGCAGACAAATCTAGCTCTTCTGATGTCAGATTGAATCCCAGTCCTCCCACTAGCTGTGACCTTGAACAAATTGAATCAATATGTAAGAATCTCAGTCTCTTACTGAGTTAGGAGAGTGGGTCTTCCCACTCACCTCACAGGGCTGTTCCTTGTCCACTGTGAAGTCCTGTTCCATTAAGGGACTGATACAGGTCTTTATAAACACACTACCTTCTCCTGCTTTGTTTCTGGCAGTTTCCTTATGCCGCCCCACCTCCCCAAGAACCTGTGAAGACACTGAGAAGCCTGATCAACATCCGAAAGGACACGCTGAGACTCGTTAAGTAAGTTCCCAGGGGCCTGGAGATTCGGGCCAGGTCCCAGGTGCCCTCCTCCTTGCGGGGCAGTCCATGGTCTTGCAAAGCAGCTTCTGCAAGGCCTGGAGCCTGCTGTCTAGGCCTCAGCTGTGGGTGCTGCCAAGGCGCTCGGGCTCTGCAACCGTTGTTCAGATTTCATACACCAGTGTGGGAAGAACTTTCATTTGCCTAGACTTGGTCATGTTAGCCCTATTTTGTGGATTTAAAAAAGGAAGAATTATTGGGAGAAAGGAGAATTTTGTAGACATCCTAACAAACCTATGTAATAATGAGGTGTTTGAACTTGCAACATGAAATCCTTATCAGTTATGTTATGTTATGTTATGTTATGTTTTGTTATGTTATGTTACGTTACGTTATGTTATTGGTTTTTTGAGATAGAGTCGCACTATGTATGCAACATGGCCTTGAACTCACAGTAATCCTCCTGCCTCTACCTTCCAAGTGCAGGGACTACAGGGATGCACCACGTCTGGCCTGTGTCTTATTCCTAACTTTATATGCCTTTGCTCGAGGAACCTATAGTGCCCTAGGTTGGTTGGCTGATCCTCCTAGTCAGTATTGTCATCCGTATTCACCTTCTTTGTGCCCATCCTGAGATACTGTAAATTTTAATCTGATTCTGTGTCCCCCCACCCCACCCTGTGCTAATGTGTCCACCATGGCTTTCTGGTTCCGTGGGGAGACAAATTTGGTTAGAATAAACCAGAGTTTGCTGACTCGACAAGGAAAATGTATACGGGTCCGTCTTATGCTAGACGTCAGCCTTATTAACATTAAGAAGTTTTTTCTGATGGGGGCAGTGCTGAGGATTGAACCCAGGCTTGCTCTACTACTGCCCTTCATCCCAACCCTTTTACTTCTGTATTCTGAGATAAGATCTTGCTAAGTAGCCCAGGCTGGCCTCAAACTTGCTGTCCTCCTGCCTCAGCCTCCCAAGTAGCTGGGATTACAAGTACACAGCCTGGTTGATAATTTAATGCACCAGATTGTTGAGGTAGTATCCATATACCATAGAATTCACCCACTTGAAATGTACATTTCAGTAGTTTTTAGTATATTCACAGGGTATAAGTCATCATCAGGAATTTTGAAACATTTGGATTGTCCCCAAATAAAATTTCATGCCCATTATTGGACACTGCTATTTCCTCCTAACCACTACTATTACTACTACTACCACTTCTCTTCCTTCTCCTTCCTTCTCCTTCTCCTCTTCTTCCTCCTACTCCTTCTTCCTTTCTCCTCTCTCTCTGTCTCTCTCTGTCTCTGTTTCTCTATCTGTCTCTCTCTATCTCTTTCTGTCTCTGTCTCTCTCTCCCTCTCTCTCTCTTTCTCTCTCTCTCATATTTTATTTGTCCCCAAAGTTTGTTTACCACTTCTGCAGCAATGCTTCTCTCCACCCCTGGAGTCAACTCTGGAGAAGCAGGAGCTGAGGAGCCCCTAGTCTGCTGCCAAAGGCCCACACTTCATAGGGAGTTCCACAAACACAGCAGCCTGTGCCTGGCCCGGCCTCAGGCCTACCAGCTGCTGAATGCTCTGTCTACTTGGTTTCCCTCATCAAAGTGGACTGTTCACACATGAGCCATTGTGAGGCCCTGGTCCTTGAGGTGGCAGCCTGGCTGTAGGTCTAGGATAAAATGAAGCAGCTTAGAAGACGTGGCCTGGGACGCAGAAGCCCAGTTTGCTTCCCAGCTCTATGTGTGCTTGCTGGAATGCGTTTCTGAGCTCCAGGTTTCCCAGCTGTGAAGGGACCATCAACCCTGCCTTTCATGGTGGTTGTCAAAAGTGAACAAGGTAACAGAAGGGAGAATGCCTTGTGTTCAATAAATGTTACAGTGAAAGGAGTTGTTGTGTTTTATTTGCTTATTTATTTGTTTTGGTTCTGAGGAGCAAACCCAGGGCCTTGTGCCTGCTAGGCAAGCACTCTACCACTGAGCTACACCCCAGCCCTTGTTTTATTTTCCTGAAATTCTTGGAAAAGAGTGATCCTGATTCTCAGAATCCAGGTGAAGATGAAGGATTGAATATTTGCTTCTTCTCCAAAGCCCACTGATTTTTTTTAAGTGTTTATAAAAGGCATGAATCACAAGAATTGGGAAAATGGGAAAGGAGTAACAGCAACAAAATGTTAGAAGCTGGAAACAGATGGTAAGTGTCAAATAACTTAGCAGACCCAGGATACCAGAATCCTGAGCCAACAGAAGGATAAGCTGAGAATTGCTCCCTTTATACCATGCCATCCCCAAAAGACTCAGCACCTGGCTGGACCAGGTGCCTCTGGAGGTCAATGTGGAGGGCTAAAATAAAGAAGATTGGCAGAGGGTCTGCCTGAGAGGTAGTCAGGTCTCCTCCCTTGTAGTCAGAGTGGCCATTTCTACACTCTGGCAAAAGTCTGGAAGGTGACTCTCACTGGAGAGCTCAACAGAGGACCTCAGATTGTGGGGACCCAGGGACAGCTCAGGAATAGAGTGAACAGCAAAAACAAGGGATTATGCAAATTTTGAACCCTCCATCCTGTCTCTTCAGTCTGCTCCCAGAACCCAGGAGCCAGCTCTTTTAGGCAGACAGGAAGATAGGTGCCTGGGAATCAGACCTGCATAGATGGAAAACCTGAGAAACTGGAGGGGAAGGTTCCTCAGCTAACTCAGGTCAGCCCTCAGAGTGTGAAATCCAAGGTCCCCAAGGTCTCTTTGCATTCATCAGAGTTCTAATCAGCAGCTTTAAGTTTCTCAAATACGAGCAGGCAAGTCATGATTCTTCAGTGCGTTAGGAATGACTGTAACAGGAAAGACAGCAACAGAACACCCTGAAAGAAAGATAGTCAGTTGGAAGAAAGGCTGCACAGGAAGAAGGAACCATCATTAGTAGCCTCAAATACACAGGAGAAGATGCTCCTTCTTACTCAATGATGCGATGGCGCCAAGCACTTAGGAAAACACAAAAGGACTCTTAGATTAGAAACCATCATGGAAATGAAAAGTTCAAGAGAATAGCAGGATGCAAAACTGATATACACTAGAAAGTGGAGCAAAATGGCAGTGATGGAAATAGGGAAAGATATGAATAACAGAGCATTATTTAGGTTTAACATCCAACTAACAGTTCTAGAGAGAACAGAGGACATAAAAGAAAGGCAATCATCAGTGTCATACATAATTTAAAAACCCTTCCCAGAACCAGAGGGCACACATTTCTAAATGGAGAGGGACCAGCAGCTGCCAGTGCAAGGGCTGGTAAAGAGGGGTTTCTGTGAGCCTCCAAAGGAGGAAGGGTCAGTGATTGCAGCCACTTCACACTTCTTGAGAGCAGCACTGGGAGCCAAAAGAGATAGCAGGGAGGTTTTCAGATGCCTTTTAAAAGGATTTATTACCTAGAATTATTTATTTGCTCAGCCAAACTGTCAATGAAGTGTATGTGAGAAATGGGAGCTCTCAAAACATCTGTGCCCCCACACACACTTTCTATGAGGCAAGGGAAGACGAAAAGGTAAAACAAAAGTGTAACCCAAGAAAGAAGAGGACGGGAAATGTAGGCAGGAAACCTGAGCTTCAAGGGGACAGGGGCACAGAGAGCCCCAGGAGGATGGAGAGAGGCCTGGACATTGGCTGTGCACCAGGTGCAGAGGCCCTCAGTCCAAGTCAGAGCAGGACAGGGGCTCCCAAAAGGACCTCCTCAAGATGGCGCCGAATGAACCACCTGGTGCACCGGAGCTGCTTCAGGGGCTAAAATGGCCCCAGGGAGTTTGGGTTGGAATTTGGGATG
The DNA here is from genome assembly GCA_004363535.1 of Dasyprocta punctata. Classification (NCBI taxonomy): domain Eukaryota; kingdom Metazoa; phylum Chordata; class Mammalia; order Rodentia; family Dasyproctidae; genus Dasyprocta; species Dasyprocta punctata. The sequence continues at coordinate 64,469 of RJWM01004145.1, forward strand.
AGTACATTCAAAACTAAACAACCAAAAAGGCCAAGATCAGCACTAACATTAAGGAAAAATTGAGCAGGAAAAGAAAAAAATTTTAAGTTTTTCCATGGCTAAAACAATATAATGTCTGTACTGCTGTGATTATAAAAGCACTGAAGTGCTATGCTAATAAAATGGTATCATGGCTACACTACGGGGATGGTGGAATTCCTGTAAGGACAGAGGAAGGACAAATCCTCATTCCTACAGTAGGAAATCAAAAGGTAATTCCCACAACTGAAAGTCAAGAAATAGTAACTTGAGAATGTTACTTGGAATCATGGTTAAATGCCAAAATGCTCAGCTAGAAGAGGTTTCCTCTGAAGAGGAGGAGAAGGAAGGAGTAAAGCTTGCTGGTTTTTAACAAGCCTTGTGGAAACTATTCAAGCTATGTGATTAAAATAAATTTTTTTTCTTTCTTTCTTTCTTTTTTTTTTTTTTTTTTTGGTACTGGGGATCGAACTCACGACCTTGCACTTGCCAGGCAGGCACTTATGCCACTGAGCTAAATCCTCGGCAAAAACTTTTTTAAAGGGCTAGCAAGTGCACAAGGATGTTTATCATAGGACTGTGAAATATCAAAACTAATATAATGTTCAACAGTAATGGTAATGGAATACAGTGGTGCCTCAGTACTTGTTAATTGGTTCCAGGAGTCATAAAGAGTACCAAAACAAGTAAATTGTTTTGTCTAGAAGGGTAGCAATCATGAGGCAGTTGGCATCTGACAAGTTCTAGGTTGTGTATAGAATACCAACCAAATGATGAGTACCAGGACAAAATTTTTGCATCAGAATACATCAAGTATTTCGATGGTTTCCATTGAGAATGTCCCCCAAAGGCTCCGTGTGCTCATAGGCAGGGCTTTTGGAGGCTGAATCATGAGAGTGACATAACTGGCTTGCCAGTAGGAGCTGGGCCTTCTCTGAAGAGGTGGGTCACTGAGGCCGGGCCTGGGAGGGCGTCCTCCCCTCCTGACTCCTCCTTTCCTCGCTCTCCTCTGATGTGACGTGAGCCACTTTCCTCCATTCTGTCTCTCTGCCATGCTGTTTCTGTCTGGGAGCCACCCGACCATGAACTGTAACCTGAGCCAAAATAAACCTCTCCTTCTTTAAGTTGCGAGTATCAGGTTTTTGTCCCAGTAACTAAGATAGATACCAAATACAGCAAATTTCAAAGTAGTTGAATAGCAAGGTAGGACTGTACTCTATGATCATTCAAAATGAAGATGTAAACATATACTAATGACCACGGAGAGAAGCACACATTATATTAAGTCTTTTTTTTCAAAAAAGAAGATCTATTGTGACTGCCGTATTGTTAACTTTTTTTAAATGAATGTAAGTCTTAAAACCCTGATATGTAGGGCCAGGAGTTTGGCTCAGTGGCTTAAGTGCCTGTCTGGCAGGCGCAAGGCTGTAAGTTTGATCCCTGGTGCCGAAAAAGAAAAAAATCCTGATATGCTACCACTTTTGTGGTTTCTTAGATGTGCCGAGGAAGTGAAAAGCCCTGAAGAAGAGGCCAGCAAAGCTAAAGTTCACTACAATGTCGAGTTCACCTTTGACACTGATGCCCGAGTAGCCATCACCATCTACTATCAGGCCACTGAGGAGTTCCAGAACGGTATTGCCAGGTGAGCTGCCCGCTTCCCAGATAGCTGGGGTTTTGTCTTATGCACTCACCTATGGAGGAAAGCATTCCTTTTCTACAACCAGCACTGTTTTATCTTGTCCCTTCAAATTAAGCAATCTTAGTACAGTGGCAGATGGCAGCATAATCTCTTAGGTCCTTAAGATGCTGTTAAGGAACCTACTGAACTACCTTTCCGTGGGTATGTAGGTTGGATATATAGGTTTAATAACATCACCAGGAAAGAACAAAAGAAATGGATTAGAAAGGAGGGCTTTTTTTCATGCTAGAGCTAGCTGAAAATGGGAACAGGCACAAGACAGGAGAAACTGACAGACTAAATTCACGCTCTGCTTTCCACACTACCCACAGCTATATTCCAAAAGATGACAGCCTGCAGTCGGAGACTGTGCACTACAAGCGTGGGGTGTGCCAGCAGTTCTGCCTGCCCTCCCATACCGTGGACCCCTCGGAGTGGGCTGAAGAAGAGGTGAGCTGTGTCTGCCAAGGTTCCTCGTGCAGACACAGAGGAGCCTGGGGCTACTGAGGACCCAGGACAGCAGCAGATGCTCCAAGGCTGTGCTCACCATTTAGCCTTGTGAGCTCTGCACACTTTATAAGTCCTGCTTACTCAGATCCAGGATACCCAGCCTTTGTTAATTCCTGTGTTCCAAAGCAGCCATGCCCAAAGAAGCTGCAGGACTTGACGTCCATTAGATTTTAAAAATGAAACTACTGGCCTTCCGTTACATAGATAATGGTGAGGTTGATGAGCGAGAAGCAGTGATGAGGCCAGCCCTTCACGGCAGTACCTACTTTTCGATGGACTGCTGTGCCATTTCCACATGTTCTGTCTTCTCTTTTCTCCCTTTCTTCCCTGCAGCTTGGCTTTGACATGGACCGAGAGGTTTACCCTTTGGTGGTGCACGCTGTGGTGGATGAAGGAGATGGTAGGGGCAATTTCTGTCTTCCCTTGCGTATACACTGTCCTTTTTTTCTTTTTTTTTGGGGGGGGGTGTGGTACCGGGGATCGAACCCATGACCTCGCACTTGCCAAGCAGGTGCTTATGCCGCTGAGCTAAACCCCCGGCCCTACGCTGACCTTTTATGGCACACACCTGGCAAAAGCTGTGGCACCAGAGCAGCACACCGGCTCTGTGGGCCTCAGGCAGTGTCTCCATCCTCATGCCTGTGGTCCCCAGCAGCTTGGGCATATGGGAAGAGGTGGGTTATGCATGTGCCCCTGCTTGTGGCAGCCCAGCATGACAGGTTTGCCAGATGTGTGGGAATGGGAGAGAGAGGGACACCGAGAGTGTTATTTGGCTTTCTTCACCCTGTGCCTTTGTTTCTTTCAGAGTATTTTGGCCATTGCCATGTGCTGCTGGGTACTTTTGAAAAGGTAAGTAACTTCACAATATGCTCTGCCCTTTCTTTCCTGCAGGAAACCCTCATTTGCTGGGTGCCTGAACATAGCAAAATAGTCTAGCTTGAGTGGCTGGGTAGTGTGGAATGAGCATCACATGGGGCTGTGCTTGGGCAGGGTCCAGCTCTGCCACCACCTTGCTGCCTGACCCCCTTAGGCCTCAGTCTCCTCTTCCTAAAATGAAAGGGTTAGGCTGGACCATTGTAAGACCCTTGCAGTATCGGGACCCCATCGTTGCACTGTGTAACTGAGGGAGGTACCAAGAGCGTGGTGTGCCTTGCTGGCCTCCCCTCCCATCTTGCATAACCGTCCTCTTTCCTTCCAGCACGCAGATGGGACTTTCTGTGTCAAGCCCCTCAAACAGAAACAAGTAGTAAGTATTGAGATACAGGGGCCCTTGGCCCCTCCTCCCTCCCCTTCTCCCTCTTTTTCTCTTTTTTCTTTACTCTTTGGTAAGCAAATACTTTCCCTTCTCTTTCTTTTTAAAACAAAGGGAAAAAAATTTTAAAGGGTGTGGTTTCATGTGTTAGAATCTATTTAGGTGGCCTGAAAGAGATCCTATTTTTGGTGTTTTTACTGTTCTACAATTATTGATTTTGGGGCAGCGGTTATCTGAGCAAGTGACTTGCAAAATGAAAGGACAAGATTTGTTCCTCGACATTAGGTTTAGGGAAAACTCTTTATTTAAAATGTCGGGGTGAGAAACATGTCAAGTGAAAGGATAAAGCATTGGGGTCCAATTCAGGGTCAGTTAGAGCTTAATTTTTCCCACCATTCCTTTCTAAAGTTCAGCATGCTGGCCATTTGCCCCTTCCACAATGGGCAGCAAGGTCTGCCTGTCTGCTGGAACGCCTCATCTCCCTGGGTGCCAGCACTTTTCTTTCCACTCTTGCAGAGGTAAGAGGATATGTCATAGATGGTGAGAGCAGTGTCAAAGGCCTTGGTGCATGCATACACACACACATACACACACACACACAGTAGGGTATGGTGGTGCACACCTGTAACCCCAGCACTCTGGAGGCCGAGACAGGAGGATTGCTACGAACTCTAGGCCAGCTTGGGCTACAAAGTGAGTTCAAGAACAACCTGAACTACACAGTGAAACCCTGTCTTCCCCCCACCAAAGGGAGGATGGTAGGGGAGAGGTCATCTCATATAGGGTAGGTGCAACTAGGTAGGAGGCAAGGCTGGTCTTTGTTGAGATACAAGCCCTTCCCCCTTACAGATGAATGATAGATACCTGAAATTCTATACTATTTATTTTCTTAGGTTAAGTGCTTGCCCCTCTTACAATGAGATCAAGAGTAGTCAATCACACTTTAGTATAATTAGTTAATAATGTCCTTTTCAGTATAATTGTTAGGTTAGAACAAATTTTAAGAGAGGTGAGGCTGCCACAGATCCTGAGCCCAGACCACTACCCAGGCAGGCCCGACCTTGGTGAGTTGCCTCATGGGGAGGCCTGAGGATGATGAAAGGACTAGAAAGTGTTTTATCTATTTTCCTCTTGCTAGATTTGTTCTAGCAGCAGACTGTCACATGGAAGAGAGGGAAATGAAATCAGAGCCAGGCTAAATCTGTGAGGAGGGGATTGCTGGGGACAGAAAGGAGGCAGAAGGGAGGAGTGGGCTCCTAAAGGGTGTGGGGAAGGCCAGCATAGATGCAGAAAAGTGCATCGGCAGGGTATAAGAGACAAGCCCAAACTTTGCTGTGTGTTGCTTCAAAGGGGATGTGCGCCACTGGCCTCTCCATCAAGGCCTCACATCTCCCTTCTACCTACATTTTTTCTCTCCTTTTTCTTTGCCCATTTCTTTGTGTTTCTCTCTCTTTCTCGCTCTGTCTCTCTCTCTCTCTCTAATTCCTTTATTTTTAAAACATCTCTCTATAATTCCTTTATTTATAAAACATCTGAGGTGAAATTTTCTTACAGAACTAAGGCTTACATTTTGATAGATACCTTCTTATCCTCTCCCTAGTACAAGCCTTTCGTAACTGTCCTTCATAGTGAGCTGCCTTACAAGTGTTGTTGCATTTGTGAAATTTTATGTTCCCTGTTGGATGTAATGGTGGGTGAATGAAATGTGATTTTCTTTCCTCACTCAAAGAGAAAACATAAGTAAATAAAAGTATCCTTTTCTTGTCTAGGTCTTTGGGTTTTCGCTGTGAGTCAGTAGTGCTGGGTAACTGTGGTGATCGGGAGGTGGGTACACTCTTGTGTCTCAGTAGAATCAGCCTGTCCTTGAACTTCTCTGCTTGCTGTTCAGGTAGATGGGGTTAGCTACCTCCTCCAGGAGATCTACGGAATTGAAAACAAATACAACACACAAGATTTAAAGGTAAGTTTCATGCAAAGTTCTCAATGCGCTGTTCCTGGGAGGCAGGATGAGAAGCACTCTACCCAAGCCAGGAAGGAGGATTTCAGCAAGCCATCCTGTAGAGTCAGTCGGGTCCTAGAGGATGTTTCTTATTCCTTATTTCAGGTCACCATGCTTCTGTCAGTATGGAAATGAGAAAAATAAGCTGGATTGGATTTGTTTTGCTCTGGAGCTCTTTCAAACTCCATTTCCTGGAAAAGTCTTTCACTACCCTTTCACCTTGATCTGCAGGGGCCCCTAGATCCCCTCAGCTCACACTGTCCCAGGGCCAGCACTGGGACAGAAACTTGGGAGTCCCTGTTCTCAGCTTCACAATCAGTGGGACTCAGCCAGGAGAGAGCTGGGGCACAGGAAGGTTCTGTGTTCATGTGGATTCCATCCTCATTACCTGGATCAGCTCTAAGCCGAGCTGCCTGGTGTGACTGGTTGCATTTCTGTCTCCCTGGCCAGGTGGCTGAGGATGAAGTAAGCGATAACAGTGCAGAGTGTGTGGTGTGTCTCTCGGATGTCCGGGACACCTTGATCCTGCCCTGCCGCCACCTCTGCCTCTGTAACACTTGTGCAGACACCCTGCGCTACCAGGCCAACAACTGCCCCATCTGCCGGCTGCGTAAGTCCTGAGCCAGAAGGGGAGGGCAAGCGGGAGCACGAAGAGCTCCGCGGAACATCAAGGCGTGTCACTGCTGGACTAGCAAACCAATGAATGTGGGAGGGATCATGGTTTCTGTCTGGGCTCTCATTCACCCTTAATCCTGCAGCAGGATGTCCTGATGGCCTGTTTTCTTCTTCCCAGCCTTCCGGGCATTGCTTCAGATCCGAGCCATGAGGAAAAAATTGGGTCCCTTGTCCCCAACCAGCTTTAACCCCATCATTTCATCCCAGACCTCTGACTCTGAAGAGCATTCAGTAAGTTGGGCTCAGCACCAGGGCCCCTCTGAAGCAAATGTATGCTAGTGTTCTCCCTGGGCTTTTTCTTTTTGAGTATTCTTCTCATTCTTTCTACATGGCATTGCAGCAAGGAACTAAATCTGAGCATGCTGAAGGATTTAGTGGGCTGGCTGAGATGGTGGCATGCCAAAACAGCCAATATTACAGCAGAAAGTTGAATACTCAACATGAAAGCCTCCCTTCCTCTCCTTGGGAACTTGGTGTCCAGTTAATATTTACATTCCTAGAGCCATCTGCTTGTAGAGCTCTCCAGTGGGGTCCAGCTCTGGAACTCCCCCAAGCAGAACAAAGGGATGATTGTTTTGGATTTGCATACAATTTACTATCTTTATTTGAATCTTCAAAAAAGATAATTTTTCTTTATTTCATTTCATGGCTTCAGTGACTGGAAGCCAAGTCAATAAAACAACCAACCTCAGTGTCTCAGTGTAAGTGATCAGTTTAGGGTAAAACCTGCTTTGCAGTTATAGAATAGCAGGTTTTGTTTTTCTTTAGATTAACCCGTGATGGGAAAGTTTTATTATTCAGTAAGTGGTATTGGGATAATTAGTTAGCTGTTTAGGGAGGAAAATCAGTTTGGTCCTTTAACTATTCTCAGATTCCAGATAGAGTAACTAGTTAACTGTGTAAAAGCAAAGCAAAGCAAGCCAAACATTAAAAACCTAGAATAAATTATAGGCAATTTTTTGGAGACAGGGTCTACCTGTGTAGTTCAGGCTGGCATCAGACGCACTATGTAGACCAGGCTGGCCTTGAACTCAGACTCACAGTGATCCTCCTGCCCCACCCTCCCAAATGCTGATATAAGCAGTTATTTAATTGACTTTGTATGAAGAAGCACTCTAACTTCACAAGCAGTGGAAAACTTCAAAAAAAATCTATAAATTTGGCCACATAAAGTAAGTTTAAAACTTCAGAGTTCTAAAAGATGATCAAGCCAAGTGTGGTGGCACATGTCTATAATCCCAGCATTCAGGGAGGCTGAGGCAAGAAAATCACTACAAGTTCCAAGCCAGCCTGGACTACAAAAGAAAGACCCTGTCTCAAAAAACTAAAAAACCAAGAAAAAGATGATCGATTTAAAAAGCAAACAACAAATTGTTTAAAACTATTCAAAACATATATATCAGGAAAAAAAACTAAGTGTCTTTGCCATAGCTCATGAGGATAAAACAGTCAGTAAGCAAGCAAAAATGATGAAAAGAAATTCTAGCCAGACATGGTGACGCATGCCTGTAATCCCAGAACTTGGGAGGCTGAGGCAGGAAAATCACTGCAAGTTCAAGGCCATCCTTGGCTTCATAGTGAGTTCAAGGCCAGGCTGAACTACATGGCATGACCCCATGGCAGGGGGGATCCTTAAGAGAGATAGTTAAGCCGGGCGTGGTGGCACATGCCTTTAATCCCAGCACTCAGGAGGCTGAGGTAGGAGGAGCATTGTGAGTTCAAGGCCAGCTTGGGCTACAACACGAGCGCAAGTTTGGCCTGAACTATATAGTGCGACCCTGTCTTAGAAAACTAGGGCTGGGAGTTTGGCTCAGCAGCTTAAGCACCTGCCTGACAGGCGTGAGGTTGTGAGTTCAATCCCTGGTGGCACAAAAAAATAAATAAAATAAAATAAAACAGTATACCGTTTTTCATCTTTCAAATTTAAAACTTTCCTTTTTATAGATACTCCATGCTGGCAGAGCAGTAAGCAAGATAGGTATTTTGTAGTGCTTACAGGAGAGTATAACTAGAAAAGTCATCAAGAAAACAGAACAAAACATTTATATCAAGTACTGTAATCTAAGACCTAAGAATTTTATTTATTATTTTATTTTATTTTATTTTGGTCTAAGAATTTTCATACCAAGAAAATAACCGAAAAAGTTTTCTTTCCAAGTGCTGTAACTCAAACTTAGGGCTCATGCATGTTAAGCAAGTGGTCTACCACTGAGGACAGCCTAAAAAAGATTTATATATAAGAATGTTCCTCAGATTGTGTTTACAGTAGGATGTGTTCAACTCAACCTAATACTGAGCACTACAAGACCAGTTAGGAAACTTACCATGCCTATGAAAAGGAGACGTCTATGAAAAGAAGTCTCCAATGGAACAGAAAATATTTATGTTGAGTAAAATAAGCAAGATATAAAATTGTCCTTTACAAATTGTTCATAAGCATGCAAACAATACAAAGAAAATAATTGGAAGACAATACACTGGAATACTGACAAAAGTTACTTTGAGTGCTTGATTATTGGCAATTTTTTTTCTTCTACTTTGCTATATCATCCCAATTTCCTGTAATGATTATTTGTTTACTTTATCACCAGAAAAAAATACACATTACTGAGACAAAGTTTATCTGTGAGCAGAATCTAGGCGTGTGTGACTGATGTCTTACCTTCCCTCTGCATCTAATACAGAAGCGATTCTCACCGGACCCTCAAGCCCTGATGGAAAGAAAACATCTTTAATCATCCAGTAGGAAACATGTTCATGCCATAAAACAAAATAATTACTTAATACTTTTTCATCTGTCTCTGATTCCCCTAGTCCTCAGAGAATATTCCAGCAGGTTATGAAGTGGTGTCTCTCCTGGAAGCCCTCAACGGACCCCTCACCCCATCGCCAGCAGTCCCACCACTTCATGTGCTTGGAGACGGCCACCTCTCGGGAATGCTGCCTTCTTATGGCAGCGACGGCCACCTGCCCCCTGTCAGGACACTCTCTCCGCTCGACCGCCTGTCTGACTGCAGCAGCCAAGGACTCAAGCTCAAAAAGAGTCTCTCCAAGTGAGTGCAGCCTGGTCCTTCATCAGAAACTTTCCACCTGCTGCTCCCTCCTTGTGCTGATCACACCCTGGGCCCAGGCACGTGGGCTCTTTCACTGTCCACCACTGCTCAGTCTCACAGAAGCTCTGAGGGAACCTCTGGGGGATGGTTACCCCTCCCTAAGAGGTGGAAAGGGGATGTGTACTGTAGCGAATTCTCCCCAGACCTCTCTTGTGTTTGTGGGGAGAGAATGAGGTACAGGGCAGAGGAGGTGAGTACCACAGACAGGGCCCCTCAAGCCCCTGGGGAGCAAGGCTTAGTCTGAAGACCAAAGAAACCTTGTGACCATATCTCCAAAGCGTTTAAATCCTTTGGGGCATGATTATGCCCTGGTTTCTATGGTTTCTATGGCAGAGTGAAGAGGGGTGTTTTACAGATGAAGTATTGAGACCTGGGAATGTCCATGCTCCCAAGTTCAGTCAGCAAGTCCTGGAAGACACTAGAAGCAGATGGTCTCTGAGCCCCTGGTGCTTCTCTCACCTCTCCTCAGGCTCTGGGACTCCCCTGGTGGCCTCCTCCTCCTCCTCTTCTTCCTCCTCCTCCTTCTCCTCCTACTCCTCCTCCTCAGGGTCTGGGTAAGAAGAGTCAGACCAGCTCTGAACTCTGAATAGATGTTGGGTGCAGCCGCTCTTCCCCACTTGGACTTTTACAGATCCATTTCACAGAATTCTTCTGTGCTGCATGAAGAGGAAGAAGAGCGCTCCTGCAGCGAGTCAGAGACCCAGCTCTCTCAGAGACCAGCTGCTCAGCATCCCGAAGAGGTGCTTTGCTTTCTTCCCTCTCCCTGGGGCTGGCCGCATAGGCCCACTTGCTTTTGTTCACTCATCAGACACTGTTCACCACTTTTCGAGCAGCGACCAGAAAGGCTTCGTGAGATTCCCATCCGTTTCCCATAGCATTCCAAGCCTGTTTATTCCCAGGCTGCCTCCCATGTGCCGAGCTAGCAGCAGTAAGGAAAGCACAGGGTGCCCTCAGGGGGCACCGTGCTCGTGAGTTGGGGTAGGGATAAACAGGAAAGACACGAGTGAAAAGTGAGCACGAGCCAGGCCGTGTGGATCGGAGCGTCAGATGGGAAAAGGGAGTGTGGAGGCTGGAAAAGGGGCTTCCATTTAAACAGTGGTCCAGGAAGAGAGCCAAGCAAGTGAGACGTGAGCTGTGTAGAAATCTGAGGAGAAGATTATGGGCATAGGAGAGCAGTGGAGATCCCTGGGGCCCAGTGTGGCTGGAGTGGCAGAATGCAACTTTCTACCCTGTGAGTCTACAGACTTCACTGAGCAGAAGTTTATTAGCCAGCTGCTGTCTAAGGCATTGAGCTAGGGTCAGTGGGGTACTGGAAGACAGTAAAGTTTCCCTGTCCTCAAGGGTCCAGGTCCAGACAGGACAGTGCATGTACTCAAATACTGGGATGGTATGTGGCACATTGTTACTGCCCATTTCTTGAAAGAATGAGTTTTAATTACAGAATAGAAGAGCACTTAAAGCAGAGACCAGAAAACGTCATGATAGAGATGTATGACATTTCACTCAGCAGAAGAAGTCAGGGACATATGTTAGAGGAGGCATATGAGCTGAATCTTGGAATGTTCTGGACATGAGAAGGGGAGAGAAACACCCAGGTAGAGGCTTGGCGTGGGCAGGGATGCAGCGAGAGCTCTGCCTCCCAGATCCCCACCTTGCAGATGCACACAGCCTGGGCCAGGAGGAGCCAGATGAAGGCAGGAAGCTGCCAGTGGCCCAGGTTTGAACCAGGATGGAGGGGGAGGCCTCCCTGGAGAAGGAGCGGATTGCAGAGAAGAGTTGGGAGGGCTTTGCTTCTGCCTGTGATGGCCGGCAGCAGGGCAGTGGGGTGGGGAGTGGGTGAGATTGATTGGGTCCAACATCCATGTGGAAATGGCCTGCAGGCAGTGAGCCCCTGCTGGTTTTATGTGCCTTTGGTTTGGAAGAAAAGCTGTTCTTAATCCTGGGGAAGCTGGGGGTGTCCCCATGTCACAGCTGCTGGATGACCTGTGTCACTAGAGCTGCAGTCTTTGTATGACTCCAGCAGATGCTGGGCCTTAGGCAGGAGGTGCTGACTGAAGTTTGCACCTCCCCTGGGAGACAGTTACTCCAGACCCACACTGAAGAGGAGTACTGACAGAAAAGAAGCCGGCCCTGCCTCCCCTGTCACTCCAGTCCTCCACAATAAGGGACCCGGTCCCTTGCGGTGTCTGCTTTCCTCCTCATCCCCACCCAGCCCCCTGCTCTTACCCCCACCCTCCTACACACTTGATTTGCCCCTCCTCCATGTCCCACTGTGTCCCTCACCCCCAGGAATGTGGCATAACTCCAGAAAGTGAGAACCTTACCCTGTCCTCATCCGGGGCTGTTGACCAGTCATCCTGTACAGAGACCCCGCTGTCCTCCACCATTTCCTCCCCAGAAGGTATGCGGGAACAGACAACAGCTGCATGTGCCAGTGACTCAGTTGGGAACTAACTTGGCCTCAGCAGGAAAGGGAGGAGGTCTTGTGCTCCCAGCTAGAGGAGGGTTGCTTCTCTGGGACCCAGTCCTGTGACAGGGAAAAGCAGCCCCTGAGGCCTGAGGCTGAAGTTTTAGCTCTGTGAGATAGAAGAGCAGAATCTCGGGAAACTTTAAGTCAAAGCCTTTGGGGCAGGGGGTGGGGGAGTAAGTGAGCTCACTGCACCCCTCGTGGCCTGAGTGCAGGGGTGGAACTACTCCACCGTACCCTTGACCCATCTTCCTCCAACCCCTGTCTCGAAGACCCCGCCAGCAGCAGCCTGGCCCAGTCCGTCATGTCCATGGCATCCTCCCAGATCAGCACTGACACAGTCTCCTCCTTGTCTGGCTCCTACATCGCCCCTGGCACTGAAGAGGAGGGAGAGCCCCTCCCTTCCCCCCGGGCAGCAAGCAGAGGCCCCTCAGAAGAAGGAGAGGTAAGGGAAGGGCCGTGCCTGTGTGTCCAGCAGTGCTGCATCAAGGGCCAGTCAGGGCTGCCTGCAAGCCCTGGGGGACTCAGAAGGGGCACTGGGGACAGCACAGGATCCCTTTGATCTTACCCTTCCCTGACACCAGTTTTGTGCTAAGGAAGGCTTGGGTTTACTGTTATGCTAGCTTTACAGGAGAGTCCATACTAACAGTGCCCTTGGCCTTTGTTGCTCTTTTGCAGGGGATGCCAGCTGAGTCTCCAGATAGCAACTTTGCTGGCCTCCCTGCCGGAGAACAGGATGTAGAGGTAACCTCAGTGGCAGGCAGCAGCACCCCTTGCCAGAGCCAAAGGAACTACTGGCCTTGGCTGGGGGTGACAGCAGGGTGGGGGTACTGAAGAACCTTCTTGGGGGCAGTGGACAGATGAAAAAGCAGCCGCACCCTTGGGCCTGTGCACTGTCTGGGTAACAGGGGCACTGGTTCCAGCATGACTGGTGTGCAGTGTGTTCCAGGAGCACTTTCTCATGCCAGCTGGGGCCTTAGCAATGTGTTGTCCTTTGTGTATCTGGTGAGTGTTTACACAGACTGGCAGGGTTATAGGTGCTCTCTGGTGCTGGGAGTAATGAGAAGTCTGCCTGCCCCACTCCTAACCCCTCCATCCAGGAGCCCCAGGCAGGGGCAGGAGGGTTGCTGTAATTCAGCATGAGGAGAACCTTGACCAGAGGTTTGTGGAGTGCTATGCAGCCTCTGGTTTAATTTTCTCGAGCCAGACCCTCTCAAAGGATATTGGGATAGGATTTGGGAACCTAAGGAGTTTCCAAAAGTTATACCACCTCATAAATTGCTTTTTCAAATAATATTTATTTCCACTTTGAAGAATGCAGTGTCAGCTGAGCTCTTAATGATGGTTTGGGTGTTTTGTTTTGCTTTGTTTTTGAGACAGGATCTCACTTTTTAGCCCAGGTTGACCTCAAACTCGAGATAATCCTGCCTCAGCTTCTTGAGTGCTGGGATTACAGGCATGTGCTACTATGCCTGGCAATGAGGGTATTCTTTTTTCTTTTTTCTTTTTTTTTCTTTTTTTCTTTTTGTTTTCTTCCTGTCTGTCCGTCTGTCTTTCTTTCTTTCTTTTATTTTTTTGAGACAGAGTCTCACCGTGTAGTTCAGTCTGGCCTTGACTTTACTATGTAACCCAGGCTGGACTCAAACTCACAGTGATCCTCATGCCTCAGCCTCCCAAGTGCTGGGATTACAGGTATGTGCCACCGTACCTGGTGCAACAAGGGTATTCTTGACAGACCATTCTAAGTATATATCTACAGTGTGGCTCAGACTTGGTTCCCCCAGACTGGTGGAGCCTCCCCTAGCCTCCTCAGCATGCCAGACATGGTTGAGAAATGTGCACTGTGAACAGAACCTGTGGAGTTAGATACCGTGGGGATGGCTCCTCCTCCAACTGCCTTGTGAGACTCATAAGCCCTTCCTTCTCTCCTAGGGAAATGACGTCATAGGGGAAGAAGATGGCTCTCCCATGCAAGAAGATGGTAAAAGACCTAGTCTTTTGCTCCCTTGTATTGTGCGTCTCTCCTGGGTATTCTCTGAGGGTGAAGAAAGGAGAACTGCTGTGTCTTGGTGGCAGTGCTCAGCTGAGTGCTTGCTGGGGGAACAGTTGTGCTCTTGCTGGTATATCAAGGCCTCAGTGACCTTCCCCGCTCCTTCTGGGGCTCAGAGCCAGGGGGTCAGGATGAGGATGCTGCAGAAGACACTCCTGGTTCTGCCCATGCAGCCCGAGATTTTTTGGCCACGCCTGCTGCAACTCTCCAATTGGGCCCATAGAGTCACCCTGCCAACTGTCTGGAGAGCAGCAGCAGTCTTCCAGGCAGGGGCAGGACCATTTGTCTGATTTTGCTTTAATGGAAAAAATGACTGACATTACTGTACAGGGGCCCTTAAGAGGCAGCACACACCACGAGTGTGGCCAAGGGACCATGTGGCTTCCTCAGCCGCTCAGCCGAGGCAAGAGATTTGTAGGCACCACAGTGATGGCTTTGCCATAGTTCAGGCATCTATTATGTCTCTAGTTGGATGAATTTGTTGCCAGTGAGGCTGGAAAAGAAGGAATGCCTGCAGGGTAAGGAAGGAAGGAGAAGGAAAGGCCAGAGAAGCCACACTACCTATCCCAGGAGCCAGACTTCTTCCCTCTCTGCCTAGGGCGCCTCCTAAGCACACACCTGCAGTGGCCTAAATGCACTTGCGCCAGCAGATGTCATCCTAGTTGCTTCTGCTTCAGCGCTGGCCATTGCTTGGGGGTGTCATGGTGTGCATGCAGACTCGACAGCTCCCGCCTGCCAAGACCTGGAGAGAGGACAGCCACTGGGGCCGGGCCCCTCCTGCTCCTGCACACCAGCCCAGGACTTGGAGTTTTATAACCTCCACAGATGATTTGGGTGTCCCAGGTCCAGTCACCTGAGTGATGGTTCCTTTTCTCCCTTTGACCAAGGGAAAAAAGGAGAGCTCTAAAAAAAAAAAAAAAAAAAAATCACTTCAACTTTCCCTTTCCCCTCTTACATGTCTGTAGCTTTCTGGGCAGTCCCTGAAAACATACTCAAAATAACAACTTTGGTCACATAAGAGAATAAATCATAATTTTGTAAATGTGGTCATTCTGTTTTGACATACAAAATTATGGAACCAAAGGCCTTTTGTTGTCGTTGTATATGTTTATCATGTTGTAGAGCCTTGTGGTCATAACCAGCCCCCCTTACACTGGAGACAGCCACAGGCATGAGCAAGGTATCACCCCGCCACACACGCACCCCTCCCTGACTGTCTCCGGCTTCTGCCGCTGTGACGTCAGAGGCCTGGCCTGGGCGGAGCCGCCCTCTGTAGCAGTTTCTGTCAGGCCTGAGCCCCACAACCCTCCACAGGGATCTGAGTTAGGAAGCAGCAGCTAGAAAGGGGCCAGGTAGGGAAACACAGCAGGATGGCGCAGGAACCTAGGCATGCCCGCACGGTTTGATTCCTTTTTTTGTCCACTCTTTACCCACTTAATTATTGTCTTTTTTTTAAACATGGTTTTATTTTTTGTCTCCATTCCTTAAGATTTTTATTTTAAGGACAGCAAAAGCAGAGAAAAACACAGCCAGCCCCTATCTAACTGCCTTAACTCCATTACAGGCCAGAGGACATGCGCATTTCTAGGTATGGAATGTGACAATAACAATGACTTTGACATCGCAAGCGTGAAAGCACTGGACAATAAGCTGTGCTCTGAGGTCTGCTTACCCGGTGAGTGGCAGTCTGTTGACACAAAGTTGGTGGGAAACATCCCTCCATTCTGAACCCTGGTCTCGCCCCATACACCTGTCTCCTACCCTGCAGTGCCTGCCAACAAGGCCAGGGGTACTCAGAGGTGCTGGACCAGCTGCTGAGAAGTAAGAAGGTCACAGGAGTGTCCTTGAGCTTTTATAGAGAGTGACTCCCGCTCTGAGAATAGTGGGATAGGGAAAATTCCTCTTCCGATCTGGCCTAAGCATCCCCTTTCTCATGATCTTGCACATACCACGCCAACGAGCCTGCCCTGTGTTCATCAGCAGGAAGTTTGAGCAAACAGACACCCAAAAGTGAAAACATAGCTTCTCCAAAGACATATGGTTAGGATCAGAAAGGAATTTGAAAGCCAGTATTACAAACCAATGAAAGTCTTTTTGGTCCAGTGAGCTTTAGGTTCCCAGTTTTTGTACATATTCGATCTAGATCCCAAAGAAGAGGTCAGGGGTCAGGAGTGACTCTGCTTCCTGGAACCCTCACTATACATTTGATTTAATTCTCAGTGTGCCGCTGTCCTTTTCACTGTCCTAAATTGAACTTGGGGTAACTTCCTATCAAGCAACTATGCTCATCACACTTTGAGCACTGACCCCAGGTGCTCATTCATGGGCTCCAAACACTTTTCTAAAAGTTGAGTCCAGCCGGGCGTGGTGGTGCACGCCTTTAATCCCAGCACTCGGGAGGCTGAGGTAGGTGGAGCGTTGTGAGTTCAAGGCCAGCTTGGGCTACAACACGAGCGCAAGGCCGGCCTGAGCTACATAGTGCGACACTGCCTCAAAAAACCAGGGCCGGGAGTTTGGCTCAGTGGCTCAAGCGCCTGCCTGGCAGGTGCCAGGTTGTGAGTTCAATCCCCGGTGCTGCAAAAAAAAAATAAAATAAAAATAAAATAAAATAAAAGTTGAGTCCTACTCGAGTGGGCTAGGTCACATGTCCCCTCCTATTTCCACTGCAGAAGTTGTCCTTCCCCCTGTGCTGTTGTAATCCTCTCCAACAGTCTTGAATGAAGACCTGCTTCAGCTTTGGAATAGCCCTCCTGGGTCCAGTGCTTTACTCGCTCAGCGAAGTGGCTGGAGATTTTGGAACCACATGACCTCCTGTGGTTGCCACTCTCCATCAGCCTGTGCCGGACATGGTCCCAGCAGGCCCTGGCCCCACACAGGCTTGTGGCAGGGAAGCCTTGCAAAGGGCACCTTGGTCATCTCTATTTTATTTGTCCTAAAGATACTGCCAAGGTCTCTTACTCTTGAGCGAGGCCAGAGGAGGCAGTATCAGTTCCCCTGCTTCTCCTGCACAGGCCCAGGACAGACCCCCTCCAGCCTGAGCACGGAGGAAGGGCATTGACCCTTGTGGCTGCCTCCTGCCCAGTTAGGCCTGGACTGGGGCTGCTGGTACCAGGGCACACTTACTCCCTGCCCTCCCACTCCTGACCTTGCTTCCGTCTGTCCATCTATGTTCCATGTCTTTTTGCCAAATGTAGGTCTGTTTGTCTGTTTCTTTTTTTTTTTTAACTCATATTATGTTCCAGCTTTGTGTGAAAGTTCATGTTCACTCTGTGCCAGCACTGTCCTTCCCGCCTCTGCTCAGCCCAGCCCCGAGCTTGCTGACATGCGCACACGGAGTGCTCTCACTTAGGGTAGCAGATAGCTTTTTGTTCCTAACTGGCACGGGCCTGTATTTCAATCACCTAAGATTTGCCAAGAAAAAAGTACACTTGTGAGACTATATTTCTGTTCAGCAAAAATGGGCATGCTTCCGTGGTGAGATTTACGGAGGAGATTTGGTTTTAACTGGCATCCTCGGCCAATAGCTGGGTGCCTAGCTCTGCCTGTCTCTGTGGCAGTTCTCAGCCAGCCTCTTCCTTCAAGGGCTCCCCACACACCCCTGCTTTTTGGCAAAGGGAGGTGCTGGAAACTGTTTAAGCCAACAGCGCTGGTGCAAACTGAGCGTATTCTTTTTCTTCTTCCTAACTCCCTCCACTCAGCCTTCGTGTCCATATGTACTACACTCATAGGATTGTGAGAGGGCAGCAAGACAAGAAAGGAAGAAAGCAGCCCTAGGTTTCCTATGGTGGCTTCTAGAGCCAGTAACTTTGGGATAGCCTGGGTTCATGGTTGGCCAGACAAGAAGGCAAATACCTGTGGTAGCTATTGAGAGGGGATCTCAGGCATAGACAGGTGCTTTTAGTGTCAATTATAGCCTCAACACAGGTCCAGAGGATGGGGCAGATGCATCTGCTCTCTTAGAAAAATGTTTCTCTAATTCTTCTGTTAGCATCACACTGATAGCAAAGCACAGGGAGACTCTAGAAATCTCTGCTGGGTCAAAGACAGGAGAGTCCACTTTGGTAGGCCCCATGGACTAAGCAGGCTCTTCACACTCAGCTGGGCTCACACGTCTGTCTGACCACGACAGATTATAGGCTGGCCTGGCTCCTTGCTGCTCCTGTGGGCAGTGCTTTCCTAGTACCATCTTACTCGTGGGTTATAAGGCCTGAAGGAAGGCTGCTTATGTACATGGTCCATGCTTGAGTCTGTTTCCCACAAAGTAGATGCCATCCCTTCACGGAGGGCCGCTGGGGAACAGAGCCCAGGGAAACACCTCACACTGGCCCTGTGCTTCATACCATGTTCTTGCCAACCACTCTGCCCCAAGACCCACCCTCAACACTCTGCTCACACTTGTGAGGGGCTTAGAGGACCCCTGCGTCATTGCAGCCCCTCTTCCTCCAAAACTCTTCCAGATCTTCTGGAGTCCCACATTCTTCACTCTGGGGGTGGGTTTCTGAGAGGGTCTCAAGGGAGGCATCTGAGCTGAGAGATATAGGTGGTAAGATCTGAACTGTGTGCTAAGTTGATGTGGTTCCAGGGCTGTAGAGTGTGACACAGATGGCTGGAGATTGGGACAAGTGACAGCTCAGAGGAAAGGCTCTGGGACATGTATGTGATGGAAAGAAGCAAGGATAATGGGGGGTTTTAGTGGAAAGACAAAGATCTTTCAGTGACTGGATTGCACAGGAGTGGGCATACCCAGTGAAATCTAAACATACTTCTGGACGCCTCCTGACTTCACTCCTGCCTTCAGGCCTTATAACCCACGAGTAAGATGGTACTAGGAAGGTTTTTGAGGTGTTTTTGGTTTTTTGTTTTTGTTTTTGTTTTTGTTTTTGGACAAGGGGTCGAACTCACAATCTTGCACTTGCCAAGCAGGGACTTATGCTGCTGATTATATCCCCAGCCCCAGTACTAGGAAGGTTTATTCTTTGTGAACACGAAGGAAAAAGTCCAAATTCAGTGTTTCTTTCCCTTGGAGAGAGACTACAAAGACAACTGAACTCTTTTTAAATTTAACTGTGGAAAAAAAAAAAAAAGAAAAGACATTTAACTGTGGGTTGGAAAGGCAGGAAAGGGGTATGCCAGATCTCCCTAAAAGTGCTCCTCAAATCTGCCTCTAGAGGTCTCTTCTTTCTCCCATTTCCGATTCCCCAAGTGGCATTGGATGGAAAGCACATTTGTCCATCTGCCTGGAGGGATTTCAAGTCACCAAGCTCCGTTTTCAGGCTGGAGGGCCCCGGAGCCTGACTCAGTGGCAGCCCTCCTTCCAAGTCCCCTGGAGCTCATGTGTAGCCCTGGCTAAGACTTCTAGAAGGTCACAGCTTGTACTAGGGCTCCTGCAAGGTCAGTCTGGACGGCCCACTTGGGCAGCCTCTCAGACCCAGCGTCTCGGCGTGGAGTGCTGCAGCGGTGGAGCGATGGTAGTTATGTTGGTGCTGCTGTTTTTATCTGTATGTGCATGTGTGTCTTCTCTCTTGTTTACCATTTGCTTTTGGTCTTTCCTACTGAACAGCTGCAGTTCCGGAGTCCTGCCCCATAAACATTGAGGAATAGGTATGACATCTACCAAACTATATCAATGAACACACAACTCATTTTATTTGGGGTTCCTACCTGAACAGGCAGTGTGAGCATCGCCTGATGCTCCCCCTGCCACACTCTAGAGCACCACCCTCCAAGGAGAAGGAGCACTTTTGACTCACGTCTCAGGGAGTGGGGTTCACACCACCTTTTTGTGTGAAAGACACTGAGACCTGCCCGGTAACTCCCTCCTCTGCCCTGGGTTCCAGCACTAGGACCATTACTTCAGCCTTGAAACAGATTGCCACACCAGCACGTTCATGGGGAAATGAGCGGCTGGTACCTGTTCCATCTCAATGCTTCTGCCGTTAAAGGGTTTCGGGTCTTGGGTGTTGGGCTGGCTGAATCTGAGGCTGACCCCAGTAACATGTGAGTGGCCTCAGGAAAGAGCTGTAGACCAGCCTTGCCCCCAAAGGAGTCCTCGATGGGCAAGGTGCCCTGCTGGGCTCTGAGGAGTAGCAGAGAATCTACCAGGGCCCCAGCCTGGAAGAGCTGTGTCTGATGGAGGAGTGAAAAGGCCTGCAGTTTCAACGGTACAAGGAGAGAAGTGGGGGACAAAACAGAGAGAAGTGGGGATCAGGCTGTTGGGGAACAATCAAGGTCTCATCCAGTTGGAAGAGGGGAGACCACAGGGTCCACAGGACGAACCACCTTCTACAAGGCCAGGGAGCCAGGCTTCTTCGTCCCCAGGACAAGTGAGTGGGAGCCTGCCTTCCCTGGCAGAAGGAGCTCTCCAGCTGGCCTAGCGGGAAGGAGCCAGATGTAGGCAATCTGCAGGCTGGCGGACAATGCAGGGGAGCCATGAGGGCGGCCTGAACCATGCTGTGGGGTCTGATTCCTGAACACACTCTGCTTGGCACAGTGCGTGTGGCCCCTGGCTCCTGCACACCCATGGGGGAAGTTCTTGACTTCTGTGAGATGGCTGAGAAAGCCCAGGACCAAAGTAAAGTGACTTGCCAAGATCACAGTCAGTACATTGTAAACAGGGTAGGAAGTCCAGGTAGGTGTGACAGCAGGGGAAGACGCAACTAGGAAATGAGCAAACAGGAAGTGGTCATGAATTGGATGCACAACACCAAACGGAGGGAGGTGCCAGAAATGGGTTTCCAGCCTGGATATGAGGTGGCTAGAGATTCAGGGCAGAAGGATAAGCACAGTAGGTGGCTCCTGAGGGACCCCAAGTTTCTCAGGCTAGTGTGTCCTGGGTTAATGGCACCAATATCTGCTCCAGGTGCAGGAGGAGAAGAAAATCGGCCACGAGGGGGACAAGCACCAGAGCATCATACTGTCCTCCCAGCAGGTGATTTCTGTCCTTGGCACTCTGCTCGCTGGCCAGCACCTTCCTGCCCTCTTGGCTCCCACAGCAAACACTGAGGGCTTGGGCAGGATCCGTGCTCTCCTCACCCCTGCCCACTTCTGTCTGCCCTGGAGGAAATAACTCAGTGAGGCTGTTTCTTTTTCCTTGCCAACTATAACATGGGCAGACTCCAGAACCAAATAATTCACATACAAAAGTGGACCCTAGGGTAAGATCACAAAGTATCCCTATCCTGTCCCTCTCTGTCCATGAGCCACAGTGGCAGTGACCACCTAGCCCAAGGGCAGAGGCAGCCCCTGCACATGTCGGTACCTGCTTCTCCTGTTCTTCCTCTCATGCACTGTGGTTTGCACACTTAGGAGTGTCAGATCACATGAATCCTACTAGCTTCTGTGTCAAGCTCCCAGGCTGCCCTACTGGATACACCAGGTGGATGCTCCCCAAGGTCTGGCTCCCATAACCTTCATTTCCTCTCCTGCAGATACCTGGCAGGGTGATGACAACACTGTCAGTCATCGGAACCCTCAGCACCGGCGCTTGTCATCCAGCAGCCTGGAGGACCCTGAGGACAGGTCCTGCGTGTGGGGTCCCCTGGCTGTCTGAGAGTGCCCGTCCATCTGCCCAGGTGCCCCTCCTGTCCTTGCATTCCATCTGTCCTCACCGGACCACTGGCCTCCCAACATCCATTGCAGGATGTGTGTAGACTTTGCATATTCACGTGAAAGTTGGATGTGGAGTTCAACCCGCTGCCTCCCAGCGTTGTCTTCTGTCACCTCGATCCTTCACCTCAAAAATGACCAGCGCCTTCCTTTCTCCTCGTGGGCTAACACCACTGAACTACAGCTTGTGAGCCGCTCCGCAGAGACTGGACTGTGTCTGCTGTCGTCATGGGCAGGAGGAGCTGAGGGCCAGGGGCTGTTTGTTTCTTCTGCATTTTTTTCTCTTTAGGGGCAGACCAAGCAGACTTAAGAGTTTTGGCAGCTTTGTTACAAACACCCATCTGACAATTTCTGGTCTCTGGTACCTCATAACCAATTTGAAACCTCCAATTTGGGGTGGTCAGGGGATGGTTCATGTAGAAGAAAGGTCAGTCTTGTGCTAGGTGTGGGGTTTTCCTCCAAAAGCATGAAGAGCTCTGTTCTCAAGGATGAGGGAGAGGGTGGCAACCAAAAGGCTGGTTGAAAAGTTGGTTCTTCCTTGTGGAGCAGAGCTGGTCTCCTGTGTCTCACATGCCGGCCTGCTTCAGAAAACTGGGGCCTGAGTCCCAGACCCCAGTTAGGATGACTCCCTTCCTCCTCAGAGGCAACATTTCAGGAGCATTTCTGGACCACCTCTGTGTACACAGTGCTAGGGCTGTTGTATATTTCTTCATTACAGCCCCATGGGGGAAGTCTGATTCCTGTGCCCCCATCTCCACCCCTTCTTCAAAAGTTGAAGAAATAGGCTAAGAGAAGTGTGAATCAGCAGTTCTCCAACTGATGCCCAGAACCACCAAGGGAAGTGTGGGGAACCCTAAGCT
This sequence comes from Dasyprocta punctata, assembly GCA_004363535.1. Classification (NCBI taxonomy): domain Eukaryota; kingdom Metazoa; phylum Chordata; class Mammalia; order Rodentia; family Dasyproctidae; genus Dasyprocta; species Dasyprocta punctata. The sequence continues at coordinate 86,696 of RJWM01004145.1, forward strand.
GTGTATGTCCAGGCAGTAGCCCAGGGTCAAAAGTAGTGGCTAGGAGCCACAGGACTTTCACTTTGAGGACTCTTCCTACTGTTTTCCTCGCTGCCTTCAAGATCTGCTGAGACTGAGAGGTGCAGAAGGAGCCTGCCAGTCACTGTACAAATGAAGCGCACAGCAGCAAGGCTGGCTGGGACGTTGCTGGGCATCGCACCTCTCTCCTCTCAGTGGGTTCCATGCAGCACCTGTACCGATGTTTTTTCCAGTGGCTTTTGGAAAAGGTTGTTTAGTGGGGCATGAGATTGTCTACAAGTGAGGTGTGGGGAAGCTTTAGACTGTCCTCACTGTATTAGGATTTGCAGTTGTTACCCTAGAAGAGCTTGCCAAAAAAAAGAGCTCAGTGTGCCAGGCATGGTGGCTCATGCCTGTAATCCCAGCTATTTGGGAGGCAGAGGCAGGAAGACTACACGTTCAAGGCCAGCCTGGGCAACTTAGTGAGACCCTATCTGGGGATGTAGCTCAGTAGTAGAGTGCTCCTGGGCTAGATCCCCAGTACCACCACCACCACCAAAAAAATAAGTGTGCACGGGGTCCCCTGTACCTTTTGTGTAGCTGCGGAGGCCAGGAGTGTGGTGACTGTCCCACTACCTAGTGGTTGTGGTTCACATCCTGTTCTGCTGGAGAAGAACCTGCTGTCCTGCTTGAAACATAACAGGCCAAGCTGTAGTTCCCACAGCCACATCCTCTGAACACCGCAGTGGACTGTGCCATTCCATAGCCCACCCAACGCCCTTTCCTGACAGTCCTTTTCATATTTAAGACTTAAACTGTTATAAGTGGAGCAATAACCCCACTTCCTGATTTCCTTGAAGTGTGAACCCCAGAAGCACCAGGGAGCTTTCCTGAGCCTGGGGTGGTGGCACACAAACCCTCCTCCTCTCCCAGCAGGCAGTATTCACAGTGTGGTGTAACCTGGGAGGACAGAGATGAAGAAGATGTAGGTAAACAGTAGCGTCAGGGCCAGTAGCCATCAGCCCTTCCAGAGGATCCCTGTCCTTCCTCACAGCAAGTGCTCTGTCCTCTCCCAGGCAGGCCTGGGGATCCTAACCAAGATTCACATAGGTTAGAGTACCCTTCTCTTTGAGTTGTTCAGTGCCCCTCCCCTCATTTAGCTACTGGCAGGCAGACATAGCCCATCCAAAGGAGTGAGCCTCCATCAGTCAGCTGCCACCTCCCTGCCTCAGTTCATCATCTGCAGACAGCATTTGCCCTGGGTGGCGGGGAGGGTGGGCTGGGGCTTGCAGAGGATACAAAGTAACCAGATACCTGTGGCTGGAACAGCCATACTAGATCTGAGTTCTCCCATGGCCTGGGCTGCAGTTGTGATCCTAGTTTCCTCACAGAGCCTTTTCGCCTTCTACCCAGTTGCATCCCACCAGAGTTTATACACCACTGGGGCATCTTCTGGGCACAGACCCAAGCCCTTCAAGCTGTCTCACTGGAAAGACAGATCCTGTCCACCTGGCTTTGGCATGCTGGTTGCTCACTCTGACCCAGGGCCTACACACCTGGTGTGCAAGAGTGTGTGTGTACACTGATGGTGCCATCTGTGTACACCCTCACTCTCTGGAGTACATTGTGAGCACACTACAGTGAGGACACCGAGGATACAATATTTATGGATTGCTGCATGATTCTTTAAAATGAATAAAATTGTTTACAAGGGAAGGAGAACTATTAACCACAGAGAGGACTGATTTGCGAAAGTTTCTGTCCAAGTTTCTCCGAACCACTTTACTATTTTTACTCAAGAGGATCTGGAGGTGGAGGAGCAGGCAAGGCAAGGGGTAGGAAAATACATGTTCCTGGCCTTCTGCGTGGCCTTGCACAAGGCCTCTGGCCCCCCCTCCCCCGCCTTCCACTCCTGGGCAGAGCCCGACTCCAGCTTCTGCAGCCACCTTTAAACCGGAGAACTTCCAACACTGCAGCTCCTCAATAATTAAAAAGTAGGAAAGTGGTGACAGGAGGGAGGCCAGGGGAAGGGAGGAGGGACAGCTAGCTCCCAGTGTCTCTCTGGACTTAGTTCCTGTCACTCAACAGATGCTGAAATTTACTGGTCAAATGACCCCAGTTGCAGGATTTGGCCGCTCGGTGAATTTTCTTTTCTTTTGCTTTTTTTTTTCCTCGTTGCTTGTGCTTCCTTGACTATCTGGAAGGAAGAGCACCCCTGCAGAACCCTCTGGAATGCTGGCTTCCGGGAGCCCTGCGAGGATGGGAGGGGAGGGAGCTGCTTACCAGAAGACACTGGGGCACCCTATCCGCCTCGGCCGTTTCTGCGAGTGTGAGCGGCAGGTGGCATCGGAGAGTCTGACCTGCCTGCGGGAATCACAGAGGACACAGGGTCGCGAGTGAAGGAAATCTTGCGGAAATATGAGAAAGTGCCACTCGCGGCCCAGAGGAGGGGAAAGAAAACCTCAAGGACACGGTTCCGGGGCCTGAGTTAGCTCCCAGCCTTGGTCCCCCCCAACCCGGCAGGGTCCCTGGAGCCATGCACGCCTCAGCGCTGCCAGACCCGACGCGGACGGGGGCTGGAGGGGCGGTTCTCCGGCGCACGGACCGACGGCGGTTTCCGGGGCCTCAAGCGGGCGTCGCGCGCTTCTCCCTTCCCAGCGCGGGTCACTCGGGCGGGAATGCGCGGGGCCGTACGCCGCGGCGGGTAGGGGGGCTGGGCGGCGCGCGAGAGGTAGGCAGAAGGAGGGAGTTCGGAGAGAGTTGCCGCCAGAGAGTAGAGCGAGAGCCCGCGGTCTCCTTGGAGACGTGTTAGCCAATGGAAGCAGCGGAAGCTGTTTACGGGGGCGGAGCGTCGCCATGGCAGCTGGAGAAGCCTTTGGAGCGGCTACTTAACGCTGGGCCCTCAGTCGCCCGCACTCCGAGAAGCGCCGTCGAGTGTGGGGGGGCGACGAGGGGCGCTGGCGCGGCCCTTGAGCTGGGAGCAGAGCCGCAGGGGCTGTGAGGAACTTCTTCCAGAACCTTCCTCTGACTAGGGCTGTGCTCTGAGCCAGGTAAGGTAGGGAAGTGCTACGGGCCCTGGGAAGCGGGGGGCGTCTGTACCATCCCGACGACGGGGACCACCACCTGGGGAGTTTCGGGGAACTCCCCTCTGCCCACTTAACTCTGTACAGCTTTCTTCGCTCCTCATGACCCCTCATTCGAGGATGGTATCTCTTCTCAGAAATCGGATGGCCTCCCCTACCCCAGCTCGAGGTGCCGCCCTCCCTGGCTCCTGGTCTGGCTGCGTTTGTTGCGGGGGAGGGGTCCCGACTTTCCGCTCCCCAGGAGAAGGGAATACCCTACTTTATTTGCGCTTCTTCTGGCTGCTCTATCCGCTTCCCTCATGCCGCTAATACAACCTCAAAGAGAAAAGGGAGAGAACCGGAGCGACAGGGTCGGGCCCAGGGCCCTGCCCGGCCAGCCGTGGGAACAGCTTTGGAAGAAGTTCCCCCGCACACAACCTTCTCCCCGCAGGGATGGAGCTCGAGGGCTCAGTCTCTCTGTGGTTCTCACAGGCGCTGCCTTCACAGTCGCAAGCGACCCCCGGGTCGCGGGATGGAAGTGCGCATCCGCGAGGCTGAGTAACCAGAGCCGCGGGAACCAGCGGATCAACAGCTCAGCGGGCACACCGGCTCGACCCGTGAATGTTGACCGCCCCCTCGGAGAGTCCCCGCAGACATGGCTGAGAGCTGGCTGCGCCTCTCCGGAGCGGGGTCGGCAGAGGAGACTGGGCTGGAGGGCGGTCTGGAGGAGTCCGACGTCCTGGATGACAGCCTGACCAGCCTACAGTGGCTGCAGGAGTTCTCCATTCTCAACGCCAAGGCCCCCACTCTCCCCCCGGGGGGCACTGACCCCCATGGCTACCACCAGGTGCCAGGTTCAGTGGCACCTGGGTCCCCCCTGGCGGCAGACCCGGCCTGCCTGGGGCAGCCGCACACGCCAGGCAAACCCACGTCGTCGTGCACGTCGCGGAGCGCGCCCTCTGGGCTGCAGGCCCCTCCCCCGGACGATGTAGACTACACCACCAACCCGCACGTGAAGCCGCCTTACTCGTATGCCACCCTCATCTGCATGGCCATGCAGGCCAGCAAGGCCACCAAAATCACCCTGTCGGCCATCTACAAGTGGATCACGGACAACTTCTGCTACTTCCGCCACGCTGATCCCACCTGGCAGGTAGGGGAGACGCGGATGGTGGCCGCTCCCTCCCACATCCTCCTCCCCAGGCGTCACAGGATGCAAATCCTAGATCTGCAAGGCCAAGTGGGCGCAGCCAGAGCCCCCAAGGGAGGGCAACCTCGAGGTCCTCAAAGGAGCCCAGTTCTTGGAACTGTCCCTCCTTTAACTTCCACAGAGGGAAGAGGAAGAGGGTCCTGGGGCAGAGGGCTTTAGGGGTGCAGGCGTTTTGAGGTGTAAAGGGAAAGAATTCACACATCCAGCGGTCCAGCCCGAAGATCAAGTCTAACTCGCTGTGGACTCACCTCCCCGGGGAGGGCGATGAGCAGACAGCACATTCTTGTCCCGAGTCCTGGAGTTCCTGGACACCAGCCTACTGCAGCACAGTCAGTCAAAGCTAGGCTAAGACCGAAACCAGCTGCCCCCTTCCTGTTGGCCTCTGCATCCTGTCTTTTTTGCCCTTGGTTTGGGGAGGGGGACACAGAGGGGTGCTAAGGTGTGTGATCAACTGCCCCTATGGGGGGGCTCTGGGACCTTCCTAAAACTGCTGTCTCAACACCCCCCCCCAGCACCTCAACCCCTCCCCACTTTCCTGCCTCACTCCCTCCTCTGCCAGCTTCCCTTGGGGGACAATTACCTGAGCCAGGTGCTTTCCACAGGGGCTCTGCCTGCTTCACTGTCTTGTGTTCCAAGTCGCTGGTACTGGCACAGAGCAGCCAGGGGGCCCAGGCCACCATGTAAACAGTCCAGCCTTGCCAGGGCAATGTCCAACCACCTGCCTGCCACCCCACCTTAGACCCCTGCCCCCCAGCATGATGTGGACAAAACTAAACACCTAAGAGTGGACAAGGCAGGACAATGCTGCGGTGGAGGATGGGTAAACATGCCCAGAGAGTCTTCAACCCTCACGATCCAGGGCTAATTGGAGACTGAGGCCTAAGGACTCTCACTCTTCCCTGAAGAACCTAAAGGGGGCAGGGCACAGGATCACAGCCCCAAGTCATTCAAATGGTCTGGACACTAGGGCAGGAACTCCCACCCTCACCCTACCCTAGACCTGTGCAGGTCAGGGCCCAAGAACGCCTCTTATGCTCTGGACTAGGTAGTAATCAACAGAGCCTGGGCTGGAAAGAGAGGGCCAACAGCTGGCTCAACAAGCAAGGAAAGTCACCAGATTCCCCCAGCCCTCATGCACACACACATACACACACACACACCCGTGATCGCCCAGCCCCCTGAGTTGACCTACTCATTCACTTTACAAACAGAGGGCTCACCAGGCACAGGCAGAGGGAGATGGTGGTCCAGGCCGTGGGGGAGCCGAAGGCTTTGGCCAAGGGCCGCAAACAGCAGGGCAAGGGAGGGAGGTTCGGGGTGGGGGGTGGCACTGAGAGCCACCCTGCCGCTCAGAGCTCGGATGACTGAGCAGGCAGATATCCTGGCAACAGAGAACAAAGGCCCCCACCAGCACTCTAGGCTCCTGGTGCCCTGTGGCTGGTGTCCCAGAGTCCGCAGCAGCCGCCTTGGTCAGAGCAGCGGGTCCACACTCCCCTCCCGTCTGAGAGAAGATTGGGGGAGCATGCAGGAGCACTGGGCGCCACTCCATCACCACCATCCCCACTGACCTAGCTGTTCTTTCTTTCTTGCTCTCTTCCCATGCCCAGAATTCCATCCGCCACAACCTGTCCTTGAACAAGTGTTTCATCAAAGTGCCTCGGGAGAAGGATGAGCCAGGCAAGGGGGGCTTCTGGCGCATCGACCCCCAGTATGCAGAGCGGTTGCTAAGCGGGGCCTTCAAGAAGCGGCGGCTGCCTCCAGTCCACATCCACCCGGCCTTTGCCCGCCAGGCTACCCAGGAGCCCAGGGCCGCCACCTGGGCCGGGCCACTGACCGTGAACACCGAGGCCCAGCAGCTGCTGAGGGAGTTTGAGGAGGCCACAGGGGAGGCGGGCTGGGGTGTGGGTGAGGGCAGGCTCGGGCGTAAGCGCAAGCAGTCGCTGCCAAAGCGGGTGGCCAAGGTCCCACGGGTCTCTAGCACCCTATTGCTGACCCAGGAGGAGCAGGGCGAGCTGGAACCCCTCAAAGGCAACTTTGACTGGGAGGCCATCTTCGAGGCCAGCACTCTGGGTGGGGAGCTGAGCACGCTGGAGGCCCTGGAGCTGAGCCCGCCACTCAGCCCCGTCTCACACGGAGACGTGGACCTCACTGTCCACGGTCGCCACATCGACTGCCCTGCTACCTGGGGGCCTCCGGTGGAGCAAGCCACTGCTGACAGCCTGGACTTCGACGAGACCTTCTTGGCCACATCCTTCCTGCAGCATCCCTGGGACGAGAGCAGCAGCGGCTGCCTGCCCCCAGAGCCCCTCTTCGAGGCAGGGGATGCCACCTTGGCTGCTGACCTGCAGGACTGGGCCAGCGTGGGTGCCTTCTTATAAGAGGCCAGGCCTCGCCCTGCCTCCGGACAGTGCTCGAGTCAGGGCCCAGAACTGCCCCCCAACACTGGCCCACGGACATCTCCCTGCCCAGACAGGGGCTGGGCCAGGTTTCCCAAGGCTGGCTCCCAAAGCCACACTGCTGCCAGCCCAGGCTGTCCTCAGATTCAAGCCCAGGAGGCTGAGAACTGGGAGCCAAGGACCGGAATTGCTGCCTCCCTGCCCCACCCCCCATCAGTCCCCTACACACACAGTGTTTCATGGACCCAGGTTCCCTCACTCCAGGGCTGGGGGAACAGGCTCTGCACCTCAAGCACTGAGGCCTGGAACCCCCCAGCCAGGCTGGGAGGAACAGAACAGGGCCCTCCCAGTGCACCCCTCTCTGCTCTGCTGTCTCTCCTGCTCCTCCTGCTTCCCCAGGTCTCCATCCAGAGAAAGTTCCCAGGTACAACAAATGCTAATTAGGTGACAGTAAATTAACCCCCTGGAGGCTTCTGGGGCAGAGTCTCCCGAAGGGCTGGGGTGGCAGTGGCTAAGGCGGAGCTGGCAAAGGACTAACTGGGGGAGGGGTGCAGAGAGGAGGCTGAAGTGAGGTGGGGTGCAGGATGGGGCACAAAGGTGTTCTGCAGGGCCTCTGAGGTCTTTGCCTGCCTGGCCCCATCTATAAGGGAAAGAAAATCGAAGGATGTAAATCCCTAGTCTGAAGCCGGATTTGAGGCTAAAAGCAGCAGGAAGTTGAGGGGTTGGGGTTGGGGTTGGGGTAGGGGCAGCCAAGCTGTGGGGGGCGGGGGGAGAGGGATAGACTAATGTGAGTGTAGTTCTAGTTAAGACTTAACTGGGAGGGACCCAAGCTTGCTGGGACCACCGGGACCAAGAAGAAGGGCAGCCCCATGCCCCTGCCTACACTTGGGGACAGGGTCTTGCACCATCCTGACCCCCGGGGCTGTCTCCAATATCCACCCTCTGTATGGAGCAATTTAACCTTTTTCATTGAAAGTTATTTACATTAAATTTTTTTTAAAAATAAAATTTCTAAAAATCTAAACATGGACCTCCTCATAGCTTTCTTTGGAAAAAGCAAAGGCCCGGAGGTTTTTGTTTGTTTTGTTTTAGAGGCGGTACTTCAGTGCCCACGAGGAGGGAGGGGATGGTCAAGGGGAAGATGGGAGGCAGTGAATTTCTGTGAAAGGCCCCCTCCCCAAATCCCCAGCACCACACTGGGGAGGGTGTGGCCAGAGGCAGCTCTTGAGAACTGCTTGCAGCCTGGGTCTTCTCAGAGCCTGGGCCTTCATCTGCGCAATGGGGAGAACTGTGCTCAGGTTCCCGGGGAGCAGGAGACAAAGAGGGGAAGTTTGCTCTGACCCTGGGACTCACAAAGGCCCAGTGTGCTGGGACTCATGCCATCTCCCACCACGAGGGCTTGCCCAGGCTCGTCACCCCGGTCTGCCTCCCTGGCCTTGGCCTGTCTCCGGCGCCTCCCTCCCTCGGTCCTCGCCTGGAGGGAAAGGTGTGGGGTCAGAGAGCCCCAGCCCGAGGGCCCCCTTCCTGCATGGGTGTGAATTCGCTTGACCCACTCAGTGTGGCACATGACGGGGAAGCCACCAGGGAGAGGGCTGGAGTGCTCAGGCCATCCTGCCTACCCACACCAGCAGGTCCACACCCATGGGACTAATGGGGGAAACTGAGGCTCAGGACATGTGTCTGTGTGACACTCATCTGATTCCTCTTAATCCCCTCACCCTAGGTTTGCATGGCATCTACTCCCTGCCCAGCCCCTGCTGGACCCCACATGAATAACCTTAGTGCACAGACCCTTCCAGCACGTGTGCACGCGCGTGCACACACACTCACACACAGAGGCACAAATGGGTACTGTCCAGACCCCTCCTGCCCAGCCCCCATTCCACCACAGCCCCCTGCTCCCTGGTCCCTTTCTTTCTTTGTCCTTGAATTTGGCTGTGGGCCAACCTGGCATTCCCCTGGCTAACTCACTGCTTTCACTTGCTAATTATTCCAAATATTCCAGAAGGGCACACACACTGCAGGACCGGTGGGCAGGCGAGCGGGCGGGCGGGGGCCTTTCTGAACCCAGATGCCAGCCATCCCTTCACACAGCCCACAGAAAGGGCCGCCCAGCACCGCAGCCCCCAGCAACTCCGCCTCTCTCTCCACCACCCAAGCCACTCACCCTCTCTGCCCACCACAGCACTGGGACACAGCAAGGTGCCTGCCTTCTCCACTAGCCCCAACCAAGCTGGAATACCCTGAGTGACAGTAGAGTATGACTCAGCCTGCCCTGGGCCCCTGCTGGGAAGAAGAAGGGCCAAACGGGCAGTACAGTGACCCCCCCAGAGGAGCACCAGTTCAAGAAGCAGTGCAAGGTGTACCCCTGTCTGCTTTTGACAACCACCCAGGGCCCCCTGAAAGCCCTGATGCTCGGAGCTCAGGCTCTGACCAGGACGATTAGACCACAATCTCTGGTGGGTCCAGCTTCTCCCCCGACCCCCCGAATGAGGGTTTGAACCCAGGGTTTTCTCACTGAGCTATGTCCCCAGCCCTTTCTTTATATGTTTATTTCAACAGTAGGTCTCACTCACTAAGTCACTAAATTCCTCAGGCTAGGCTCAAACTTGTGATCCTTCTGCCTCAGCTTCCTACAAGACTGGGATTACATGCATGTACCTGGCTAACATCTGCATTTTTTAAAGGTCACTGGCTAGCCAGGTGTGGTGGTGCACGCCTTTAATTCCAGCACTCGGGAGGCTGAGGTAGGAGGAGTGTTGTGAGTTCAAGGCCGGCTTGGGCTACAACATGAGCACAAGGCCGGTCTGAGCTACACAGTGCGACCCTGCCTCAAAAAAACCAGGGCCGGGAGTTTGGCTCAGTGATTTAAGCGCATGTCTGACAGGCACGAGGTTGTGAGTTCAATCCCTGGTACTGCAAAAAAATAAAAAATAAACAAATAAAGGTCACTGGCTATATTCAGTATGCAGTCAAAATTGAGGGGTGCTCTGGAGAGGGCTCAAATGATCCCACCTTTCCAGCAGGCCGTGCTGATTCATTCCTGCCTGCCCCTCAGCACCATGGGTTTTTGTTGTTGTTGTTGTTTTTGTGGCACTGGGGATTGAACTCACAAACCTTGCACCTGCCAGACAGGCACTTAAGTCACTGAGCCAAACTTCCAGCCCTGGTTTTTTGAGGCAGGGTCACACTGTGTAGCTCAGGTCAGCCTTGTGCTCACGTTGTAGCCCAAGCTGGCCTCGAACTCACAACGCTCCTCCTACCTCAGCCTCCCAAGTGCTGGGATTAAAGGCGTGTGCCACCACGCCCGGCTACCAAGGGTTTTTCTAAAAAACAAATTTTTTGTGTATTTTTTTAAATGACGTTGATTTCCTTCCTATTTATTTATAGATTGAGGATAATCCCAACCAAAACATGCCATGTGCTATTCAACAGTAAGCTGTAAACACGACACATTACACTAAATACACTAAATACTTCAGTGTATATTTCCCTAGATAAGGGCATAACTACAGAATCCTCAGATGAAGGACTTTTGTCATTGGCCCAAAGATTTCATCCGATCCACAGAGCCCAACCAAACAGTGCCAGTGGCCCTGATCTCTCTGGGCCAGTGCACCAATCTGAGAGCATGTGACATCTTTGCTGTCACAGCCCATATCTTGTGGGGACTGGGGCAGCATGGAGATGGAAACCAGGGCCTTGTGCATGCTAAGCAGGCATGCTACTACTGAGCTACAGCTCGTTTCTGTCTTTTTTTTTTTTTTTTTTTTTGGTTTTCCAGGACTGGATATTGAACCCAGGACCTTTGCACAGAGTTACGTCTCTTACCCAATATGTGCATATATATATCTTTTTTTTTTTTTAATTTTGAAACAAGGACTCCCTAAATACCAGATTGCCCAGGCTAGACTCAAACTTGCAACCCTTCTGTCTCAGGCTCCCAAACAGGTGTGTGCCACCGTGCCTGGTTGTCCTGGTTCTTTTGAGCTGTGTGACTTGAGCTCACGATTCCCATTCCCTGAGCAGGTTTCTCTTCTCCTTCATTTCTTTGTTTTTTTGCTTTTGTTTTTTTTGAGACAGAGTCTTGCTTTGCAGTGCAGGCTGGCCTTGAACCCACTATGTAGCCCAGGATGGCCTCCAACTCTCAGCAATCCTCCTGCCTCAGCCTCCCAAGTGCTGGGATTACAGGTGTGTGCTACTGCCCCCAGCCTCTCCTTCATTTCTATGCTCCAGACTCCACTTTTGCAGTGATCAGCTCCTGCATCTCTCCATTGTCAGGTGTTGGGGGAAGCCCTTTCCCAAATCAGTGAGCCACCCCTGTACCTAAGTCTCTTCCCTGTCTTCCCCGGACTTCCGGGAATGTGTTAGGTAAGAGGGAAGAAGCAAGCCAGGAGTTCAGACCTTGGAGCTTCTGCCTCTCTGCTCAAGGCACTTTTGTTCCGTAGGACAAAGCAAACTGTGGTCTGGTGATTCTTGGGTCTGGAAGTCCCCCAGAAACCTGCCTGCCCTGCACTAGACCCCTGCAGAGCTGAACTGCCTGTAAGCACACAAGGATGGTGCTGCGTCAGAAGCTGCATCCTGGGCAGAGGCCTAAAGCTAAACAGGTGTATTTGGACTCCAGCAGGGGGCAGGAGGCCAGCCCCATGGGGCAGGCCTGGGCCTGCCCAGGGTGGGGAACTGGGGTGTCGTTAACAATGGGGTGGGACAGAGGCCCAGGTCCGCCTGACACATTCTTGTGTGAGGAGGAGGAAAACACAGGTGACAAGAGAGGGGAAGACTGGGAACAGGAGGGGGCTTTGTGCAGCCACCCGGACAAGGGCTGCGCTGACCCGTGTGAGCCGTGGGGCAGGGACAAGGTGCATGAGAGCCCCGAGGGGTCACATTCCTCCCAGGACATGTGTATCCATCTCCCTGTGTCGCTCCCAGGTGGGCCAGGTCAGAGCCACCCTGACAGTGGGCATGCTGGGGCCTGAATGTCCCTGTGTACATCAGAAGGAGGCAGGGACCGGCTAGGGCACTGTCCCCAAGAAGCCAATTACCCGGAGCTGACTGGTAAGGAGAGGTGGGGATGTCCAATAGCCAAAGCGGGACAGCAGGGGCCCTCCAGCTCCCTGCTGTCCTAAACTGGCTGGCCCAGCCCCCAGCTGGCCCTTGAGCCACATCCTCCCTTCTAAGGGAGCAGCAGAGCCTGCTGTCGGAGCCCCACGCTCCCTTCCCCCCACCCGGAAGGAAGCAGCTCCCTTGAGCATTTGCACCCCCCATAGGTACATCCTGCCTGCCCCTGGGGCCTTCTCAAGCCCAGGCCACGGGAAGCCCTCATAGTGCTGCTGTTTGACCAGGGGATTAAGCTGAAGCTGGGAAGTTGCCAACTGGGCTCCCTTCGCCCAGCCACCCGTGGGCTCTGACGCTGGCCCTGCCCTTGCCTGGCCACCCTGCCCCCTCCTGCCTCCTTCTGGGCACCCGGCCTGTCCCTTCCAGTTTGTTCTGAGTGACCTGTGTCAAGGTGGAGAGGGTGAGGGGCGGGGGACACAGACCTTGCCTCTTGGCGATTCATCTGTTAAACCTGTAGGTCTGTGGACGCCTGTGGACACTGGCCTGTCTGTCCTGCTCATTCCTACACTGGACACATAAAACCCATTGGTCAACTTGTTGAGGAATGAATGGATGGATGGATGGATGGATGGACTGGCTGGCAGATCGCTAAAAGAAAAAACACAGCAAGATGGCCTTGGCGAAATGCTCTGTACCAGTGAAAGCAAACGTTTTAGAGCTTTCAGTGATAACTAAGAGCCAGCTGCGGCACACGCGCCATAGGTCCGCCACCACTGCGCTACATAGTCAGCATCGGGGGTCTGCTGGCAACTTAGTGAGACTGTCTCAAAATAAAAAGAGGCCAGAGCTGTAGCTCAAGGTGAAGTCCCTGGGTTCAATCCCCAGTAGTGCAGTAAATTTTTTTGTTTTAAATCCAGCCTGGCAAAATTGAGGACAGTTTCTGATAGCGTTGAATTCACAAGTGAATCACTGTATGAATCAAGAAGTGATATGGAGTCAACATGGGGAAGCAGGGGATCAGATGGGGCTTCGTCCTGTCCCATGGCGGTCACCCTGTTATTCAGAGGAGAAGTCATTGGCACACGGACACCAGAAACCAGAAAGAGAGATCCAGGGCTAAGACAAGTCATGGGGACCGCAGCAATGGAGATCAGAGAGCAAAAGGCCCTGGCGTGTGGACTCCTCCAGAAGCTACATCGGCTGGAGGAGAGCGGCAACAGAGACCGAGCCTTCCAGGAAGGCCGCTCTTAGGATGTGAGGCAGAGGACCAGGGTCAGAGGGAGGAGGAGAAGCAGGCAGTCCGGGTGTTGGGAAGGCAGGTGGCAGCCACTGCTTCCCGTGCACACCTGTTCCTACAGCCCCACCCGCCACCCTGCAGGTGCATCCCGGGCCAGTGCTGCTGAGCCAGTGGGTGGATGGTGGGGGTGGGCAGAAAACCAGCGTTTACACAGGAGGTCACTGGGGCCTCCCAAGAGCAGTTTCCTTAATACGGAGTGAGGAGTAGGGGACAGGAACCAGAGTCTGACAGCAAGCTCCAGGCTCAGAGCTCCAAATAGGAAGAAAGGAACCAGGCACGGTGGCACAGGCCTGTGATCCCAGCACTCTGGGAGACTGAGGCAGAAAGATCACAAGTATGAGACCAGCCTGGACCATTTAGCAACTTAGCAAGACTCTGTCTCAAAAATAAAAAATGACTAGGGATGTAGATCAGTGCAAAGGCCCTGGGTTCAATCCCCAGTATCACAAAGGAAAAGAAAAATGACTTAATATGACACCCTGAAAAAAAAAGCCCCTTACCCTTCCCAAAAGTATCCCTGACTCCTTCCAGTTCTTTCAGTTGTTCAGATAATCCCTGATGTATTTTTTTTTTTTTTTTTTTTTTTTTTGCGGCACCAGGGATGGAACTCACAGCTTCACGCCTGCCAGACAGGCGCTTACGCCACTGAGCCAAACTCCCAGCCCTAGTTTTTCAAGGCAGGGTCGCACTATGTAGCTCAGGCCAGCCTTGTGCTCGCATTGTAGCCCAAGTGGGCCTCGAACTCACAACGCTCCTCCTATCTCAGCCTCCTGAGTGCTGGGATTAAAGGCGTGCGCCACCACACCCGGCTCCCTGATGTATTTCTAATTAAGACCCTGGCCCTGGATTTTCAAAGTACACGGAGGTTAACCATTGATTTCCTGCCCCAGAGGAGGCTGTGGCTCACTTCTCTTTTCCATCCTCGCACTGGTTAGCTCTTTATTAAATCACCAGAGGTGATGTGATTGTCATGATATGGTACACACTGTTCACTCCTGGGCCAAGGAAGCACCCTGAATATATGTCCTTTCATGTGGGGTGCAGGAATTCATAGTCATGCATCATTTATCTTGCTTTCTATGTACTCATGGCATGTGTGTGTGTGTGTCTATGTGTGCATGTGTGTGTACGTGTGTGTCTGTGTGTGCATGTGTCTGTCTGTGTGTGCTGGGGAATGGAAGCTTTCAACCACTGAGTTATACCCCCCACCCTAAGTCTTCAAGAATGTTCCAACGGTCTTATACATCATTATCCATATTATTGTTTTCTTTATTAATATCTTTTAAAGTCATCCTAATAGGGCTGGGGATATAGCTCAGTGGCACAAATGCCTGCCTGGCAAGTACAAGGTCCTGAGTTTGATTCCCAGTACCAAAAAAATAAAGTCATCCCAACAGGCATTATACAATTGAAAAAGGTACAAAGGGCTCTTCAGTGAACAACAAAATGAAAAGCTGAAGTCCCTTGTGTTCTGCCCTTGTCCACCCATCTCCTCTCTTCTGAGGCAATCGCTGTTACTAGATTCTTGTGTGGCCAGAGGTATTTTATAGATATATGAATATCAATTTACAATCCCAAGTACAGGTCAAGTGTGGCAGTTTGTGCCTATAACGCCAGCTACTCAGGAGACTGAGGCAGGAAAATCAGCTGAGTCTAAGAGTTCAAAGACAACCTGGGCAACAGAATGAGACACAAGTGCAGCAAACAATCTCAGTTTTGCTTGCTTTTTTCTAAATGCCTCCTGCTGGCCCTCCCACCCGGGATGGGCCCATTGCAATTCTTTATCCTGTGACTTCTCTTCGCCTCTCTCCAGTTTTGGACTCTATTTTCTGGTTTCCTATTCTTTTTTCCCTAGTTTCCTACTCTTTTCTGAGCAACTTCCGGAAAGGATATTTCGGAGACGCACTTCGTGAGGTCTTCCCTGTCCAAGCGTGTCTTCGGGAAGCCCTCATGCTGGATGACTAGTTGAGTTGGCTATAAAATCTTAGGCTGAAATTTCCCTTGGTCCTGGAAGGCATCACCACTCAGCGTTCAGAGTTGCTGCCATGGAGTTTGATACCACTGTAATCAACCTTGTGCATTTTAAGGAGTGCTCATGGTCCTCACCTTATACCCAATATGCTGCAAGCCCATGGTGATGTCCCTTGGTGTGGGCCTTTTTTTGTTCACCCAGGAACGCTGCTTGTTTTTGTTTTTGTTTTTGTTTGTGTCTTTTGAGGCAGGGTCTCCCTCTGCAATTCAGGCTGTCCTCGAGCTTACTTTGTAGCCCAGGCTGGCTTCAAACTTGCAGTAATCCTCCTGCCTCAACCCCCTGAGTGCTGGGATTACAGGCATGTGCCACCACATCCAGCCCATTTGGATTTTTTTAATCCAAGAAAATGTCTCCAACGTTTTTTCCCCTTCATTTTGTCTGAGTCTACTATTTTCAGATATTTAACCTTAATTTGTATTGTCTTTTCTCTCTTACTTTCTATCACATTATCTTGTTTTACTCTCTGTGACACTGCCTCTGCTTTCTCTTACAACCTTGCTAATGGGATTTGGTATTTCTGCTACTGTACTTAAAAAATTTTTTTTCCAAATCCATCTTATTTCAAGGATAAAAATAAAAAGAAGAAGAAGAAAAAAACTACAACAAAATTTCAAATCATGTCAATCAGGGGGCAACAATGGTACATACATTGCACATTGTCATCCCCAAATCATTCACTCAGAGCACAAGACATCTGCATTGAATTGTCCAAACAAAACCAGCACAAATCTTTCTCTTCAATGACCTCAGAGAAATCAGTAGTATAACTATCTTAACTATTTTTATGTACATATACATTCACATATACATGTTTTTTCTTTCAGTTTGTCAAACTAATGAAACAGTACGATGTTTACATGTGTGTATTATTTATTTCATTAATGAGTATGTTCTCAAGTTGCATCCATTTACCTATAAGTCTCCAGTTTCTCCTTCTTTATGGCTAAGTAGTATTTCATTGTATAAAAATACCACATCTTTTTTATCCAATCCTCAGTCAATGGGCATTTAGGTTGTTTCCAAGGTCTGGCTATTACAAACTGTGATGCTATAAACATGGGTGTACATATATTGCTGTAGTATGATGTTTTTAATTCTTTTGGGAAGATACCCAGAAGGGGAATAGCTGGGTTGAAAGGGACCTCCAATTCTAGTTTTTTGAGGAATCTCCACACTGATTTCTACAGTGGATACACACAGTCTGCATTCCCACCAACAGTGGAGAAGGGTTCCTTCATCCCCACAGCCCCTCCAGCATTTGTTATTCATCGATTTCTTGATAGTAGCCATTCTTTCTGGAGTGAAACAGAATCTCAGTGTTGTTTTAATTTGTATCTCTAAAATGACCAGTGATGTTGAACATTTTTTCACATATTTATTTGCTGCTTGTATTTCTTCATCTGAGAAGTGTGTATTCATATCAGATGCCCATTTTTGGGAGGACTGATTTTTTTAGTTCTTTATACATTCTCAATAGTAATCCTTTATTTGAGGTACAGCTGACAAACATTTTTTCCCACATTGTGGGTTATTTCTTCACTCTGTTGGTGGTTTCTCTTGCTATGCAAATGCTTTTTAATAGGGTGAGATCCCAGTTGTTGATTCTTCGTGATAGTTCCTGTGCAATCAGGGTTTTGTTCATAAAGTCTTTACCTACACCAGTGTCTTCAAGAGTTTTATCTACTCTATCTTCCAGCAGATTTAATGTTTCTGTTTTAATATTAAGATCTTGATCCAAAAAAAAAGATCTTTGATCCAAGCCATGCGTGGTGGTGCATGCCTTTAATCCCAGCACTCGAGAGACTGAGGTAGGAGAAGCCTTATGAGTTCAAGGTCGATTTGGGCTACAACTCAAGCGCAAGGCCAGCCTGAGTTACATAGTGCAAACTTGCCTCAAAAAAACTAGGGCTGGGAGTTTGGCTCAGTGGTTTAATCACCTGTCTGGCAGGTGCAAGTTTGTAAGTTTGATCCCCAGTGCCATCAAAAAAAAAAAATCTTTGATCCATTCTGATTCTAGCTTAGTGCATGGTGAAATATCTGGGTCCAGTTTTTTGTTTTTGGTTTTTTGGAGGTTTTTTGTTTTGTTTTGTTTTGTTTTGTTTTGTTTGTTTTTTGGTACCAGGGATCAAACTCACAACTTCACACCTGCCAGACAGGCGCTTATGCCACTGAGCTAAACCTCTGGCCCTATTTTTGAGACAAGGTCTCACTATGCAGTTCAGGCTGGGCTTGAACTCACTTTGTAGACCTGCCTGGTCTCGAACTCACAACGATCCTCCTGCCTAGCCCTCCTGAGTGCTGGGCTTAAAGGCGTGCACCACCACACCCAGCTGGGTCCAGTTTTAATCCTCAGCATGTGTAGAGCCAGTTTTTCCAGAGCCATTTATTAAAGAGACTATCTTTCTTCCAGTGAGTGTGTTTGGCACCTTTGTCAAAGATAAGGTAGCCTAGTGTGTCTGCAGTTGTTTCTGCATCTTCTAATCTGTTCCACTGATCTTCAGGACTTTTTTGTTTGTTTGTTTGCTTGTTTGTTTGTTTTATTTGTTTTGTTTTGTTTTTTGCCAGTACCACACTGCCTTTATTACAGTAGCTTTATAGTATAATTTCAAGTCAGAGATTGTGATACCTCCTGTCTTGCCTTTGTTGCCCAGGATTGCCTTTGCTATTCTAGGTCTCTGCTGGTTCCAGATGAATTTTAGGATTGCTTTCTATAATTCTGTGAGATATGCTATTGGAATTTTGATTGAGATTGCATTGAATCTGTATAACACTTTTGGAAATATGGCCATTTTCACTATATTGGTTCTTCCTACCCAAGAGCATGGGATATTTCTCCATTTCCTTTTTTTTTTTAATTTTATTTTATAGAGAATAAAACCAAGCAAAATGAAACAAAATAAAGCCAATCTAAACAAGACAATGTGACACAGGATTTCAAAAACAAAGTAATGTGAAGTCAACAATGGTTTCTATAATGCCTCTTGTTGTCTTCAAAATAGCTGCCCATGCCTTCAGACATAGTAAAATCAAACAAAATAGAA